>JAHDVE020006333.1:0-15199 GCA_022606495.2 Halesus radiatus
ATTATTATTTTAATAAACAATAATTATTAATCTAAAACACTCATCCAAATTGAAAAAAAAAACCTTCCGAGCAAAGATAAATGTCGCCGGCAGGACTCGAACCCGCACCCTTCTAATATCCGGTCAGATGCTCTACCGTTGAGCTACGTCGGCTTATCGCAAACCCGCTAAGTTAATCAATATATACTAGTGTTCCATTTTAATAATTACTGTTTTTATTATATTTTCACCTGTAAACAACCAACTTTATTAGTATGAGAGAGGCTTGTAACGACTAAATCCCTCAAATAGATGGCGTCGAGACAAATTATGTCTACATTTTATTGGTGAAAATTGCTTTGACTTGTCAAATATTTATTAATTGATAAACTAAAGTTCTTAAAAACTTAAGACAAGATTTTTGTGCATAGCGCAAAGGGTAACAATTATTATTTAGGTTCGAGTCCTGCCGGCGACATTTATCTTTGCTCGGAAGGTTTTTTCAATTTGGATGAGTGTTTTTAGATTAATAATTATTGTTTATAAAAATAATAATTGTTACCCTTTGCGCTATGCACAAAAATCTTGTCTTAAGTTTTTAAGAACTTTAGTTTATCAATTAATCAATACACATTACGCTGTATGACTCACAACAGAAAAAGTTTCGTTCAAGTTCCCACACTTTTTTTGCATTCTTTTTATGTGAGTCAGTTTATAATCTATATCCATTTTCATCGACGTTTTTTAACACGTTCAAATCTACAACTGTTACAAAAACAGTACAAAAACATTTTATCCAAGTCTGCCGCTATTTACCCAGTTATGCTCAGAATAAAACCGAATCTTAATTAGCATTCAGAAATATTTGAATTCTAATGATCACAAAATTCAGTCTTGAAAATTCAGTCTTGAACCACTTTGGTTTCGTTTCACAAAGTGCGAATGCACTCAAAATCAGTGCGATCACGCTCAATACCTAATTACAATAATTTATTTTCTACCGAAATCATTCGCTGTGCAAAATTTTGGAGTAACGGAAAAAAAATAACTGTGGTAGGTATTATGAATATGTGTATTATTTTTTTTGTTAAATGAATAAATTAAAACTTCATAGCTCATGACGGAAGTGATGTTGGGAAACAAAAAAGTTGCTTTGACCTAGAAATTCGAAACATTAAAAAGATCATGCAATGCACGGTTCGGTGTTCGAAAGTTCTTGCTTCACAGCACATATATTTTTAAATCTATATTTATAAAAATCAATGTAAGTTTGTTTTTTGTCCCCGATGTTCTCGAAAATTACTCTACTGGTTTCGCTGAAAATAGCACGGTTTGTTTTTATTAGTGCCGGGAAGGTTTAGAAAGTAGTTTGAATGAAATCCAATGAAATCCATTTGGGTTAGCCCATAGATATAGCACTCTGGTCAGCCACAGATTGCATATTCAAAAGAAGAAGGTTTTTTTGGGTAGAATATTTTTAAAATGAAAAACACGAGTAGGTACCTACTTAAGAACTTATATATTTTGAAAAAATAAACGTTTGGAAAGAAATAAAATATTCAAATAAATGTTTCGAGATAGTTAATGACAAGTAAGAATTTACAACTTCATAACTTTACTAAAAAAAAAACCCGAGCAAGGCCGGGTAAAATCAGCTAGTCAATTAATAAAAATACTTGGCAAACACTGCTTTTTTAATATATAAGTATCAATATGTGTCAAAAGTGAAGCTTTTTGAAACATGTTGATATTTATATATTAAAAAAGTGGTGTTTACGAAATATTTTTTATTAATTTAGTAATATTGACGCCATAAAGTGAATACCAATCTTTTGAAGAAAACATATTTTTGTTTAAATTATGTTTTTTTTTGTAATTTCTATCAATTACAACAACGTGCAGTTTATTAAATTATAATTATGATGCAAAATATTGCATAAGATCTAAGAATTTGACTAAAGACTGGAATATTATTAATAATTTTCGTCTAGTATCGATTACGAGGATGATATTGCAATACTTTATGTAATACGGATGTTGTAACTGCATTAAGTACAGCAATGATACTTTACAACTAACTTTATGATGCACTTGTGGTTAACTTCAAATTTACTGGTTTTCCTTTCATGGGCTTCCGTAGCAGATGTTACAATATCCACACGAACAAATAATTATGTTCAGCCAATAACAGTGCATGCATAACCAAGTATGGATAATTGTTCCATTTGGAGGTGACCAATCTCTACAGAGTTTTGTTTAATTCAAAATAATAATGTAACAGACTTATCCAGAGTGAAAGATGCTCTCTGTATCATTCAGAATCGAAACGTTTCTTGAAGTGGCTCTACACGGTTGGGACTCAGGATTGGCTCTACACGGTTGGGACACAGTCGAGACTCTTGTATTCACATAAAAAGGTTTTAAATAAATTAATCAGTAAAATATGCATTCATATTTAAGACAAACCCGAAAGGGTATTTATTACATGACGAAATTGTACAGGCGTGAATTGCATCTACTAATATTACACTGCCAGAATTACGTATTTAGAGAATTACACTTACTTAAATCGTACCTACTGGAATTATACTAGTAAATTATTTTTTTTTGGGTTCTTCAAATTATCATTCACTTTAGTATTCACAAATATAAAAATATATATATACATATATATTTGGAATGTTATCTTGTCAAACATCCCACATTTTTAATTTTCTTTACTAAGCCCAAGCTAAACCGACACCTGGATAAAATATCAAAATCAATAAAATATATATTAACGTCCATGAAAAGATAAAATAATTACCCTTTATTTGTACACCACTCAAACATGCTTTGTCTAAAATTTATTAAAATCTATTTAAAAAAACTTATCACACATTAAAGAGCGTTCCAATTGAAACTAACTTGAAATAGTATTCATCCAACAAAAAAATTTCTAGTGACTATTATCAAATTTACGCCAAAATATTAAATTAGACCGATGTTTAAAAACTTCACTTCTTTTTTTTTCAATTAGAAATATGTAATTCTCTCCATGTGTAAAATTCTGTATGTGTGTAATTCTGGTAGTGTCTGTTATTTAGTTCAAACACCCGTAAATCTATATGCAACGTAACAAAATGGACGAGTCAGAACGCAAGAAATTGTATTTAAGGTGCTACTTCAACAAAAATTTCTTAGAATATATGTCACTAACACACCCGGCAGTGTGACAATTTGCATCGAAAAGGGTTACAATAAATAAATACTGCAATAATACAACGTAGATCAGATCAATTGAATCTTTCCAAACTACATCATAACTGCAAAATTTATCAATAAAAGTATTGAATCAGATAAAAAATACAGTAAAACAATCATTTTTGCTGGGAATACCAAAAAGTCTAGAGCTGGAACATTCCAAAGTCTAGCCTAAACGCAGACATTAATTCGGATGAGAAAGGGTTATTAGCATTTGGAGAAAAGCGTACGAAATATTTCTCCGGTGCAAAGAGATAAGTAGCGTTGTTCGCAAAACAACGTGATTATCGCACCAGTTATGTACAAAATACAAAATAGGTACCGTTTGTTTGGAGTGAAATTGCCTGGATGGCTTGGCTCTGAAAATACGTGACCATTTTCGCAACTCCAACGGCTCTGTTCCGGTGTCTTGGGTATTTTTTCTATTGCAATTAGAAACATCAAAAATTGCACTCGGTCTGTGACAAGCCGAATCCACGTAGACCTTGAAAATGCTTTTGTATTTTCGCGCATGACTTAACCCAGGCTAATAATGAAGAACGTAGAGGTGGCTTCTCTTCGGTTTCACAAAAAAGCTCGAGAGATTTAATTAATCTATTTTTTTGTGCGAAAGTTATCGCTCGAAATGAAAATTCCAGTTTATTTTTGGCGAGTTAAAACGGTGATCGATTTGGTATATTCATTCGCGTTTACAATTTAATCGATTACGTAGATAGTCGGGCGTCCTTGGCAATCTGAATAGATCACTTTAACACCTGTATAAAATCAATCACACAATGCGCTGAGACGGTCTGAAATGATATTAAAGAAATTGATATCTAAACGTTAATTGTTCCACCGCTTATCTGGTAATAAAACAAATTGTTGCCGAAAAATGATTCCACTATTCGCGCCGTTTTATGGTACAATAAAGTAACTCGATTCAGAGCTGTAAACCAAAGTGCTTTTGAGAATTCCTCGGAATGCTTAAATAAATTGTTATGCGTGCAATTAATGAAGTATTATATTTAATCTACTTCCAGTTGGGGCTGTACGAGTATGTTTATAGAATGAAACATGATTCGCAAAAAAGTAAAATCGAGATCAAGTGGGAGAACATGATTAGTTACAATAATTTTGCGCTCCGGTAAAATTGTTTCCCTTCATTAATCCAATCCTGTTTGCTGTTCAGATTGAGTAATAAAATAATGGCATGATAAATTACTTATAATTTTTCACCGATAACAAAACAATCATTTTAATGTTGACATTTGAACACATCCGTACAGGTTCTCGGAGTGAAATGCTCACGAAACCACAACATAAAAATATATATTTACAACAATTTTATCCGGACAAACCTTACACTCCACGACATTACTTTTAGATTATTACTGTAAAAGTTACGATGTTTACAGAAATAAATACAATGGTAAAAATATTGAGCTTATTCTTTTGTCTCTGCTCGGTAGTCCTTTTTCATGCAGTTTCGAAGGCGATGGCTCGATAGCCGGAACGCTCAAATGCAGCCTAAAAATGAAAATAATTTATCTCCAGTTCGGAAGCCTCGCGCATCGGTTCTTTGTTCCTTTTCGCATTCTGCTCCCCGGAGCTGATTGGCCCGCATACCGCGGATTTTCTGCACGGAATCATCTAATGATTCTTGTGGTTTATCTATGCATAAAACTCCAGACAGACGTGCGGTGGAAGTGCAATAAAACCGCCGACTCAATTTTTATTGACCGCCATTCAAAATGACCATAGACTATGGGGTGCATCGGCCTAATTGACAAATACATTAACTCAATAAAGTGGGTAATCACACTCAAGTAGACACTGGGAACCAATGAATTTAACACCAACAATGACGCCTTCTACGCTTTGTGACCGTTGTAAGTTATATAAATGAATTTTCTCGCTGATATTAAGATTAAATAAGTGTTTTATTTTACCCTTTTTTCTGTGTTTCAATATCAACTCCTGACAATAAAACCAAAATAGCGTATACTAAAAGTGTCGTTGTAAATCGCGGCGGTATAATTTTATCACAACTTTATTAGGTTTGGTTATGTTTTGTGGGAAAACTGAGCTGAAATATTGGAGCAAGGTGTGCGAATGCAGTCATTTGAATTTGTGAAAAACCGTATTTTTCTGTCACATATTTTATATTTTTTTATAACGCGGAGAATTATTATTTTAGAAACAATCTCACGCTTCGTCGATACACTTGACTGGCGATGTAGTTTCATTGGAAGAAGTTATCGTTATTGTTATGCTGTTAGACCGTTTAACGTTTTTTCATTTTCCTACCCAATAAAATATAAATTAAAAACGGATTTAAAATATTGCGTTATTATGTTGTTTCATGGGGAACAAATGTTGATTTAATATAGAAATTATTTTTTTTATTTAAATATTAAGATTTATTTTGGGTGGGCAACTAATTCATTTTAAGCCATGGTGATCGAGCAAAACTCGATCGTCTAAAACAAGTTGATAAATAGTGATGTTGTACAAATTTTATGTGTTTTATTTTATTTTAATGTAGATTTATTATGTGTAGTTGTACATTCTATAAAATGAACAACATAACTTTAAAGTTCCTGATTGATTACCAATTTTTTTTTATATTCAGAGGTGTGAATTAACAGAATTAACCTATTAATTTTGCAGTGAGAGGCGCCTACTCCGCTTTATATAAAATAATAATAAAAAAAAGAAATGATCTCACCAAAGACGGATTTAGATAATGCAAAATTGATGCAATGTAATCAATAGTCATTATTATGTAAACAATTAGCACACTTCCACATACACAATTGAGTTGTAGAATCACGCCTTTGGAGAGAGCTCTCCTTTGATGTACGGGGTGTTGTCTCATACAACCCCTTCAAGGCAAAATTGAAGCGGTACTCCATTCTCACTAGGCAGCTTGTACCCACCTTGATTTTTTTTCTGATCCATATGTATTAAGTCAATTTTACAAAAATAGGGGAAATTCCTGTATTGTAAAAAATGCATCTTATTTTAACTCCTATTAAAATCTGGGTTAGTTGGAGACTGCAGCTGACGTAACTATATAGCAGAAATTCTGTCACTATGTAAATTATAGTAGCATGCATTGCTCTGTGACCAAAGGTAGACTATCTATAGTTTTTTGTGTAAGTTCGGGTATGAATTGTGCATTGAATATTTGAAAATGGAACAGGTTCCTTGCCAAAGTCATGTAGAAAAAAAAATTCTTATAAAAAATTCGTCGTATTTTTTATTACCTTTTAATTTCTTCTTGTGGTTTGTTTTTCTTAGGGTAGGAACAGCTTTTCAGCTTTAATGGACTTGAATACGAGACACTGTGAGGTTATTACTAGAACACAACATTTAATATGGTTTGTGTGTATCCTGATATTATTGTGTGAATAAGATAACACATATATGTTTGATCATTAATGACAATATTAACAAATCTCACATGAAACAGAAAAGACACAGAAAACAAAAAGGTAACGGTCGCATCTGGGACTCTCGCTCTGTACGGACTCGCTCTGTAGGACCGTTACCTTTTTAATTTTCTGTGTCTTTTCTGTTTCATATTTCGTTTGAGATTTGTTAATATTATCTTCAATGATTTAAAAAATATATTATAATGAGGTTTATAAGCTTCAACAAGTTATTCCAATAAAAATTGAGTATGAGTAAAAATTATAACAAATAATCGCTATGATATCTAACAGTAACGTCAGCAAAACTCCTGAATGGTGAGTTCTGGTTTCATGAAAAATGCGTTTTTTTAGTTTCTTTATCGAAATCACTATTTTTAGCTGTTAAACTCATTTCCATCATGAGCTATTGAATTTTGAAATATTCATTTAACTGTCAAAAAATAAGATCATAGCCATATTATTTGATGGACGCTTTTCAATTATTCAATTACAAATCGTCATAATTTGAATTTTTAAATGTCTAACGCGATAAAGGCGAAACCGGGCAGTAATAATTAAAAAAAATAATCCAATATTGTAATTCGTCTTGATCACTCCCATTTGATCTGATAACGGTCCACCTGCTTCCAAGCAGCAAGAAACACAGCCTAATCGCCGCAACAGTCATTAGCACAATGCGCTAGGTATACTATTAAGGTTACGCCGTTTGGAGGCCACCGCAGTTATGAATGCATTCAACTAATAATAGTAGCTAATTACATCATTTCGTTAATCATGATGAATTTGATCACTTCTGTACTAATGATTGTAATGATGCTGCATCTTTTATCTTTGGCGTAAAATCAATACGGATTGGCTTCATAAAATTAATAAATTCATCCGTTATGATAGCACCTGTATCTCGCGGTGAGATTGTTACAACTTGACACGCTTAACTTTAGACAGTCGTTAACTATAGACATTCGTCTTGAGATTTTCGATCTATCTTAAATATGTCGTGTTTTACTAATATTTTTAGAATTGTCACATACGCCCATTTATTCCAAACGCTCTTCAAATTGGCGCGCTCTTTCTATCTTTCGAATGATCATATTTGCCTTTCAACAGCGGTCAGTAGGGATTCAGAGCCGATGCTTGGCAGACCTCTTGCCTAAATCTAAATTCTCGGAGATTAATGCGGGGCCTTAACTGTTATGTAATATATAATATATCTTTTTTTTTTCTATTGTGCTACGTTTATTTTTCTTATGCAATTATCGTGTAATATGAATTAAGCTTGTCAAAGTGTTCTAAATATATAATATTTTTCTTTATAATAAATAAAATATATTTTTTATATTTCATTAATATTATTATATAGAGCGGTATGACGGTGAAAGGAGTGTGAGGAGGATGTTTGCATGATGCCCAGGTGAATGGGAGAAGACGCCATAGAAAACTATGACACGATCAAGTGAGTTAATCAATAGAGCTGTGAGTAGGGTGCTTGGCCGAGATCTATACTTTGAGCGGGTAACCGACTTACAAGTTATGCTTAGAGGAAATGTTTATCGTCGCTGCATATACAAAATAGCTTATGTGCCGTTTCGTACATTCTGAGATGATCGAGAAAAACTGCTTTAAAAAATAATTGCAGACAAGATTTGAAAAAATATTTTTTATAATTATTAGGCTAGCTTTGCAGCTTAAAAGATCTATTCTTTTTAACAAATCTAGTCTTTGCAATTATTTTTTAAAGCAATTTTTCTCGATCATCTCAGAATATACGAAACGGCACATATGCTATATTATATATGCAGCGACGTTATACTATACATTGTTGGATGTGTGGCACAATTTCTTAAATTAATATTACGTAATTCGATCATGTATAGAGTTAAAATAACATAAGATTATAAATAAGAGACGGTGTATGAAAGTGCATGATTAAGCAAAAAGTTAAGTAAAACATATTTATATTTTGTGTATATTTGTCTAATTATTTGTAAGTTTATGTAAGTTGTGTATATTAATTGTGAGTTTTTATAACAGCAAGTAAGTGTGAACATCTGTAAAAACACAGAATAAATAAATGTGTTTCAAGACAGTATGACGTTTCATCCTCTCTGACTATCCCTGAAGAGCATGAGTCGTGATGCTTAGTTAGTTAGTTAGAGATGATTTTTTAAAGATGTCTTTATGTTTTTAGAAGCAAATTAGTAACATATAAGGTATATTCAAGCACGAGTATCTTGACAAGCAACAAGTAACACGAAATGCAAAACATAATAATTTAATTAGATAGCTTGGAAATGATAATACATTTCTTATATCACAATCCAAAAATGTTTACAGTTTCCTAATAAGTTAAACCGGTTTTTCAAAAGGTTTTTTATGAAACGTAAAAACAAGTGAAAGCACAGACAATAGCGCTTTATCCGAGCGACGCCGGGTGCTCGCATACCAGCGTGAAGTCTAGAGCAATCTCCATTGAAAAAGTGCCCAGTTTTTGTGGCGTTATTCGAAAAATGGCATTTTTAATAAAGACTTCCAATTGCGGGTAAAAACGGTATAAACCTTGACAATCAATTCTGTTCCGACTATAATGACACTGCATTGTGACCGCTCCGTGGTCAGTCGAGGTGTGTTTTCTCCCGAATCGCATTAGCGAAAAAATGCAAAAAGTTAACGACTTCTAGGAAAATCAACAGCAGATCGGGTGTCGCCGTGACCGATTGCTTAATGCTGCAGACAGACGCACCGGTTTTGCCGCCCGGCAACCGGCCGGCCATTTCCACGAGGTGTCTCATGCGGCGCCTGCTGGGCGGTTTCCGCGGAAATGTCTGGCTACTGTACGATTCGGTTTTACATTCGCGCCCAAATTCAAACAAATACGATGGAATATTGAATGTTATTTCTGAAAAAACTACGTGCATGAGAATATCGATTCTCCGATGAGAAAATAGCTACAAATAAATTAATGCAACCTTCAAAGGAGATCATATTAAATTTTCTATGAATTTAATCATTGAAGAAGATAATATTAACATAACCCAAATAAAACGTGAAACCGAACAAACAACAGAAAATAAAAAGATATCAGTCGCATCTGGGACTCGAACCCAGGACCTCTGTCTTTCCGGGACAACTGCTTTACCAACTTAGCTAATGAGATCAGTTCAATTTATTTCATCTTCATCGATATCATATATCAAATTCGAGACATTATCTTCCATTTTTTATCCCATATTATTACCAGCTATCTTTATGATGATTACAAAGTTCTTCACGAGCACAATTGCAAACTAGATAGTGTCTCGGATAAATATCCGATTTTTTATTTATTTTTTATTATCTTCTTCAATGATTAAATATTACAATGAGGTTTTTAAACTTCAGTAAATTAATTAAAAATTAAAAATTGTCAAATGAATCGGTCAAATTTATTGTCCATCTTTAAACGAAATAATTAATTATTTTATTGCTTATCAGAATATAATAATTTATTATCATATATTTTTTAACAATCTTACTGAAATTATTATAATTTTTACTAAGAATTTGTGATTTTTTTTTAATGTAATCGTTTTCAAATTAATTGTCATTTTGTCAGAGCGTGACAGTTGATTTTTGAAAGCGACGCATCTTACCGCAGCGAGCCCAGCCCGGTCGCCTGCCAGCGCCAGCTATGCTCCGGGTTTGCATATTCCCGGGACGGTCTCGGGCCGGTGCCGGTGTAAGTGTGCCACCTTTCGTGTATTGCCGTACCGGCCGAAGAAAACCTGCCGGTAAAACCGTCGTGTCTGTCACCGTACTTAGTCGCGGAAAATTCTTAATTGAAGGATGGTTAGCAATATTCCGCGACTTGTTAATGAAATTAACAATTATAATAATAAGTTGTTGCTAGAATTGTTTAAAAATATGTCGTCTTGTCATATTTCGTTACCCAAATAAATGCATATTTTCAAAGTTCCACGGATCATGGTGGAAAAGACGTTGCAATGTATGCCTTAATCTAAATATAATCTGGTTTTAAATATCTGTGATAATTTCATGTGAGCCTTTGAGCTCGTCAAGATTACCGACAGGTTTCCCGTTTATATTTAAGGTTTTGTGATAAATTTAAGATAAAAATGCAATACATTCCGATTCATTTTGTTTTAACTCCGTGATCTAATCACCGTATCAATATATACATCTTAATTTCCATCCCCTTTCTTTATCGAATCATGGACCCATTGCCTCAACAATACACCTTGAGACCTCTATGTTCGAAGCACCAATTATAATGTTACTTCGATGACCTCGGTTCAATCTTTCCTCGGGCAATCTCATCAAATAAATGTTTTAAATTTTGTGGGGCTGTTTTACACATATCAAAATGAAGGCTTAATAAATTCGTACATTGTGTTCCTAAACTCAGTAGTACAAATGTCAACAAGTCAATTACAGATATTGATTGGGGTATGAAAGGTGTTTAAATTAATTAAAAACATAACTCAAGTAGTGTTTCTCCCGGCCCAATCTAGCAGAACAGAGCGGACTAGCGTTATGGATAGATAGACAAATAAACAAAGTCAACAGACAAGAGTTCGCGCTGCAAAAAGTTGTTTGGACCACGTTGTCTGTTGTCTCGTTGACTGTTGCCGTATGCTTGATCTTGACCTTAACATTCACTTTTAAAAAACCTTGGTGCAACGGATAAATAATATAAATTTAAATACTGGCGTCCATTAGTAGATTTTATGGTTTACTCCTCGGTTTATGAAGGCTCAGGCACGCAGGCTTGGAATTCGAAAAAGTTTGAAAATAATTATTTAATAGGTTATTTTCACAAACTATGGATACCGTTAAAAATATGCTTAAGATTTAAAGTTAGTATTTCTGATTCTGATCATCATAATAAAAATTCGAAATTTTAATACATTCATTCATAATTACTGATTTAAAACTGCCCATTCCCAAAAGGTTTGAACTGGCTAAAACGTCATCATGGTGTATATAACATCACTGAATGGTAAGACGGATGTCACCGATGTTGGTAGGCGTGACGTTAACAACGCCATATTCACGAAAATATCGTTTGGCGGCAAATCAAAAACTCGCATTTTAAATCGTTGTAGAAAATTTATTCGTAAACATAAAAATAACGAAAAAATTTCGTCGTCATTGTGATTTATTCTTAATTATTGTAAAGAAAATACGAGTGAAAATACCCTATTGAGATATTATAGGTTGGTACAGATATCTATTTATTTTACAGCCAATTGTTTTCGTGGAGCCTTTGGGTTTGTGGTTATGGAGAAATTTGTGAGGTGGAAAGTGTGTGGAAAAGGAGAATTTATTTTTTAGCTGTTTGAGTTTTTTTCATGGATGATAATAATCTTTATGAAATGCTGAAACGGTGTTTTCTTCCGTTACTTTCTTACTTGGGTATTTGGTAGGTATAAAGTTTTGCATTCGTGAAAACAGCGTGGTTTCCGTTTTCTTTTCGAGGACAAGGGTTTGAACATGCTTTAAAGGTGGAATGTATGTCAGTGGCGGGCATTGCCTCATGACTAAGGGTAAGCTGTGGCTTTTCAGGTGTTAATTATGATTCACAGTATAACATCTCACGAGTAGAGAGATACAAGGAGGTATCCCGGCGACAGACCCATCAGGACTATTATCAGGGCTATTTTTTGGTCTATCCCTTTGCCATTATCAATTTTCTCACATTTTTTTAAAATGCTGAATTATTAACACATTTTAACAACGGATTTGTTTAAAAGTAACACCTTTATAAATAAAATAAACTCACCACTAAAGTGATCAGAGTTCGGAATCAAATTTGAACACTTCTCGAACTATCAACCAAAACATGTAGTCGATATTACGGCTTATTTTAATGTCTAGTTCATTTTTGTGTGAAACTACATGAAGCAAACTGCCTTGAACACATTGTTCTTTGAAGGACAATGCATTCAAGGCAGGTTTTTACTAAAAAATAGATATTTTCCAAGCAGGAACAATTTCTAAGAGTTTATGACACAAACAGTCCTTAAGTTTATAGAAAAAGAAATATTTTTATCAGAAAATTTAAGGTAAGAACAGCTTTTAAGCCTATATTGACAGCACGCTAGTGGTATATGTATATCTGACTATATTATTTCTGAAGAGAGGTATTTTTTTTGTAAAAATGAACAGTAAATCCATAATTTACATATACTCGTATATAACAATAAAAACAATAAATCATGCCAATTATAAATTTTCCTCAGCTGATGATAAATACTATGAGTAAAGTGTGGCAATATACAGTTTTACATCAATTAGCTTAAACTATGTCAGTCGGGGGAGGGGAGGGTAGAGGGGAACATAGGAGTGGGATAAAGGTAAAAAGGACTAGAGTAGATGGAAAGGTGGTTTAAGTTATCTAGTTTGAGTGCGGTCGTGTAATGGATTTTAATTTAATATCACGTTAAAAATGTCAATGTGGTAATAAATTAAGTTAAATGAGTATAATATAGTATAGATCTGTATATAAAAGAGTTTTGTTTGGAATTGGTTTTAAAATTAGGGATACAAAAAGTAAGTTGCTGTCTGCTGTAGCGATTTTATAGGATGATTTATTCAATGCAACGCACTCTCCATAACTTAAATAATAAATATCAGAAGACGGAGAACTAGAACTGGTGAAATCAGAATGCAGAAATATCCTACGATTACGTACCGCCACAATGCCATGATGTCCAATATCTTCATTGAAAAATTAACGATTATGTGATTTTCTATGGAATACATCAAACTACCAATACTCTACTTTTGCAGGCTTTACCAACTCTTTGAAAGAAAGGTAGAAATGAATCAGTTAAAAAACAAATTTTATTTGTTTATTTAAAACTATTTTCAATCAAGTAATCATAAATCACGTAAAATATTAAATTAATTGAATCAAATCACGACGTTTATAAAATATTTGCTTTTATACTTAAAGAAGTTACCAGACTCTTCATTCGCTCCAATGCGCGCGTGTGAGTGCGCATGGTATCAATATAGCATTATAATATAAACAAGAGGCTTTGATGATGAAGTCAGTGTGGGGCGATATGACTGGGAGGTGGGTGTGTGGGTGAGCGTGAATATTTATGATGTGTGTGTGTGTGAGACTAGACAAGCTGGAATGAGACCCACTAACAAAAACCACATTGTCTAGGTCTGGACAACCAAACGGCACATATCCGTAGGGCCGAGTATTAAATTGGTCTTATTATATTTTTATTTACTGTGTGTTGGTAGGTACTGCGACTAACCCGTAACTTAACCTATTATTCGTACTCGGAAGGTTATAAAAAACACCTTTTTTTAACATGGATGCATTATATCAGTTCCATGCTTTTGATGAGTTTATTTACTAATAATAATAATAACAAAGTATTTATATAGCGCAGTTTTGTGTTATTTCACTTCAAGTGCGCTTTACCGTAATACATTTTAAAATAATGATTAACTAACTCCATTCAGAGGTATTCCTACAGTGCTCTTTTCATATTCTATTCACATGCCTACATGGTAGGATCAAGAAGTAGTAGGACTGAATTATTTTTTTTTTATTGAACTAATCGGTGCAAATCCTTCGTAGTCCTCGAAATAGCACCCTTGTGCTTCGACACAACGCGTATAACTCGATTCCCACTGCGCATACGCATTCTGGAACTCGCTTTCCGGAATCCCCTTCAGAGCTGCCGCCACGACCCCTTGGACGTCTTCTGTGGAGTCGGTTTCCCTTGAGGTCCCGCTTGAGCCGAGGAAAGAAGAAAAAGTCCGGCGGTGCCAGATCTGGACTATAGGAGGGGTGAGGCAACGTGGCAACCCTGTGCTTGGTCTGAAACTTTAGCCACATTGTCATCAATCCTTGAAGTTGACGGGCGACCGGCGCCCTGGTCGTCTTCAACGAGCTCCCGCCCCTCCCGGAACAACTTATACCACTCGAACACTGTTGAGCGACTCATGGCAGCATCCCCGTAGGCATCCCTAATCATTTCGGGTCTCCATCGCCAGTTTGGCGCAGAATTTGATGGCGTAGCGCTGCTATAGATTTTTCTCCATCTTGTATCGCAACGACACTTCTTAACAGAGGTTCACTGAAATCAGCGTGCTTACTCTCCGCTTGCCCGCAGGTGACTGGAAGAAATATCGGTCTCTTTGGAAGGCTATCACGCCCAGGTAGTCCGCCCCCTCCACTGCTCGGTTCGCGCTACAGAAATTCAGTCCTACTCTTCTTGATCCTACCCTGTATTCATAAAATAAATTAATTAGAATTACTTTGTTTACACCATTGTTAAACATTTTTCGAAAACGAAGCTTTCCTTATTACGATACACAGTATACTAAAAAATAATTTCAAGTATAGACAAATGAAAAATATAAAACATAATAATATTGGAAGAGACATATTACAAAGATAAACAAAATGTAAAATAAGTGATGAAAGTAGGTAAGGAATTGATTCAAAATGTAAAAAAATATTTTTTTAAATATGTATGTATTAAAAAACATTAAATAAATTTGTATTAAATTTTTTTTAAATAACTTATTTT
>JAHDVE020006334.1:0-22922 GCA_022606495.2 Halesus radiatus
GTTTTGCTCATTCCTCATAGTCGATATAATGAATTATACGAATACGATACAATATCCACTAATGTTTTAATGTTTTCTCTATATAAATGCTACAAATCAATTATTTTGGGATTAAAAAAGACAATCCCATTTCCCCCCCTTATTTGTCCTCAATCTTCACTTCTGTCGGAATGACTACTACTTTTTCCGCTTCCCTGTCATTGCCCGGATTATTCAAGGCTGGCTGCAATCGGTTGAGCTTTCTCTGGTAATCTCTTTTCTTCCTAACCTTCGTCACCCCACTACTATTTTGATCTGTGATGCTGGCTTCATCTTATCCACCGACTCCATGGAGCCTGGCTTTGGGCCTAGCATCTCTCTTTTTATTTAATCCAGTTCTTTCTATATTTTTGTCAGTTATGCGATGTCTACCCGAGCCTTCTTCCGGTAGAAACGCTGCCGGATGTACTTCGTCGGAGCTGTCACCCCAGAATGCGATTTGTAGACTGCTATTTTCCTGCTCTGGTTATTTATTTTTCTGGTAGTCACGACTCTTCTGGCTTGGTCGATGGGTATGTCAGGGGCAACACTGTCATTTTTGGTAGTCTTTGGATCATGGACTTGAACCATTTCGCAAATATCTGCGGACTTGAAGAAATTGACTCTATCGATGGTCTTGAATGATTCAGTGATGGTTGGCATTTGCAGCAGAGTTGCCGTAGTCTTGATTTTGTTGAGTTCAATATTGAAGACAACTCTTTCCGCATCTCCATCCTTTTGGAGAAAGGGCTGGATGGTTAGTAACGGTTCGGGCTCGTCTGCCTTCGATTCGAGGTAGTTATTGATGTTGGCCATGTCTTCCGGAAAACGTATAATGAATTGGTTTTCCATGGTGGACCATTATTGATTCGCCGGATTCGACTTTGACATATGTTTAAAAAGTAGATAAATGTATGAGTAAAAATCACTTTAAATTTGTACTTTTGTAATATTTAGTTTTGGAGAGATTATATACATTTTATAATGGCTATCTAAGATAGATTATAAAAATAATCTGCTTATTTATGTCATGTTATTGGAAGTTCAATGAACCAAAAGTGGGTTTTATCGCAGGGACTGATCGCTTTAAAGAAGGCGAGCAAACACGTCAGAACGGTTAACGGGATGGCTCAACTGTTTGCGCGTAGAAATTGGAGAAGGTTTGAATGGGGGGGCACGAGTCGTGCATCCTGTGGAGATCTCGATTTTGTTTTTCAGGATTATGTCAATGCCGATTTCAGTTCGGAAGGCCTCAGACAGCATTCGAGAACAACATCCTGATGTCACTTCCAAACAACCTGGAGATCCATTATTACATTCGGGAAAGAGAGTTCTTGCAACTTAAGCTATGGATAACTACATCAGGAGGCACTTTCAAACAAATCATACTCACGATGGTAAATGATATTTTTATTGGTTTTGGCTAAAATCAGCCAAATAAACTATTTGATTGAATCATCATTTTTACGAAACAAACACCACGTCAAAGTCAAAACATTCCTTTCTGAATGTATGACTTAGTGAAAACATATCCAGTCGTTAGAGACTTAAAATGTGATCATCTATCAACCTAAACAATAATATCCAAATAAGTATAATAAAAGTAGGTCCGATTTTTCTTGCTTCAAAGGTATTTGGAGATAGTTTACACCTATTGCAAAATAATAAGTAGTGCCAAACTCCACATCAACATTTTTTTTTACTTATTTCGATAACAATTAATATATCGTTAAAACTGGGAAAGCAAACCTGCGGATGATTGATTGGTTAACTCGATAACTTTTTCAACCAACTTCATGCCAGCCTCAACTCTGGAGAAGAAGAAATTGCCGAGCTTACCAAGTGTCTTATGCAGAAATTGGCTGATGTATTTCATCGAGAAACAACTAAAATCCGCACATATGCGCTCTAAGCTCTCAGTCAGATTAGTGACTCTCGGAAAGTGGCGAAAAAGCAGATCAAACTCATAGAAATTCTCACAATACAAGCCAAACCAAAGAGGATTAAACTTCTTCCATTGAGCATAAGTAGGAACTCAATCCACTGATACACCAGATCCGAAACTTGAAAAACAACATTTGAAAGTGGAAAAAAAAAAGTATCTGAAAAAAAGTAAGTTTTGTCTCCATGAAATTATAGTTCACCCGTGCCCTATATTTGACATTAGCAAAAAAATATTTAGATTAGAAAATAAATGAAATAAAATCTAAGTTCTCGAAAGTGCTCGAAAATGAAACGAAATCTGCTGAAAAAGCTGGAAAGAACGAAATTAAATACTATTTCAAAACTAATAAAAAAAAAATGGATTAGTCATTTTTAATTTTCATATTTTTTTACACTATACTTATATTATTGATAGTATTTTAGAATCCAGATGTCAAACTGCCGCTCATTCACACTGAGTTCCTCACCTCTGACTTATATTATAGAGGCTAATTAGATTTTATAGATCCGTTATAAATTCCTAACTCCTGAGTTTGTCTATCCGTTCGTTGAGTTAAGGCTTAGCAAAAATCCTATACTCAATCCAGTTTATGATTAAAACATAAAATACACGTCTTAGTACTTCTCGAACTTAAACGAAAGACTTTTCCGAAGCTTAACAGCCTAAAATCTTGTTATCCTTTTGGTTGGAATATGGCTTCAAGGCTAGAAATATCGCTCTCAAAACCCCTGCGAGAAGCTCAGCTCTCTAATACATGCGTATGTTTGGTCAACGATTTTTATCAATTTCTTTATTTCATTTTTAACTTGATTCTGCTTTCATTTTTTTTATATATTTTTTGTAAGGGTTTCTGAAAAATCAATTCTTTCGAAATATTTTCCCTCGATTTAGCCCACCACGAAGAAGTATGGATCATAGAGAGTTAATTCCGTTCCGTCCATCAGGTCAACTTTGTGTGACGCTCCCCAATGTCTCCATAATTTGTTTAGATTAATAGACCTTACTCGATGCCAGATCATTAACCCGTTATTTGCATTAAATAGATTTATAATATAAAATCAAATTAACGATAGAAAAATAGCAAGAGATATTAATGTGTGACAAATGAGCTGGAGTCGTTCGATCTTTAACACTTGCGATGCATCTCAGCATTAAATCACGGATACCATTTCTTATTTGGGTTAGTTAGCATGTCTATTTATGATACTTCAGATATTTTTAACATTATCCTTGATTCTATATTAAAATATTTTCCAATCAATTACCTCAACATCCTTTCTCGTTTGTGTGGCTTTAACTTATGCTGTCGGTAATGTTCACAATAGAATTTGAATATTTTATGTCGTTTTTTTTTTTTAATTCCTTAGCGTTCTAAACCACGAAAAACTTCGCAATGACAGTGCAGATGCGTTGTATGTTTGATTGATAATAGTGAATATGTATGATAATGTGACTATGGGCATTTTATGTTGATAACTTTTTACGAATAATGTTCTAATCATGACCCAAAATAATAATTTAAAAAAAAACCTAATTCAAGTGCCGTTTTCTCTTCGAAAACATTTTTCAAGTAGTCGCCAATTTTCTTGATATCTCCTGCTCGATGCTTGGATTTCTTTTGATTTTCTCAAGTTGTGTTTGAATCTGCCTGATATCAGCCACCTCCTGCCTTCTCATTTTGATCATCTCTTTCTCGCATTCCACAATTTGAAGCACCTCTGTGAAGTTTTATGAGAGAAGGTTTCCTTGATCTTTATTTCGTACGAGTTGTTCTTCTTACGGTTTGAGTTTTTCTTTTTGTCTATATTTCCGTGACGAACATGATATGTACAAAAAATGCCACTGACGAGATATTAGCTTTTCAAAAATTAGCTAGCACCCTATAACACTCAAATAAAAATATTAATTAATGAATAAAGTTATTCTTTAAAAAGTATTTATCTAAGCGAAAAGAATAGGAATACTCTAGCTGAATGTAACATATATTATCTATTTATATAGTAAGCTGCATACTATTGACAGCAAAATTAAAGTATGAAATAGTTACATCGGATATCTTTGTGCCGATCTCGAACAGGAGATCGTTCTGCTTCTGAATACCGTCAGTAGCCCCGTCTGGCAGATGTGTCGATGGTAACAGATTGGATGCTCAGATAGTTGATCAGAGCCCAAACTCCTGCAACCAGGACGATCGTCGCTACGAGAGTCACATTGGGTGGTGAATCGGTAGCTCCTCCATCCGTAGCAAAATGCAGCATATGTTTTGAAAGAACCATTTTATTAAAAATAAAATAAAAAGTATTTTGTTTTGTTTTATTTTAGATGACATTATTTTTATAGTTATATTTTTGTAAGATCCAAAATATATCAATCGCAACGAAAATTGACAGCTAATAAATGCTTGTTAAATATATATCAAAGAATAACATTTTTTTTAATGAAACATAAAAATATTTTGATTTCATCAAAGATATCAATTATATATTTTAATTAATAATAAACGAAAAGAAAGTATTGAAAGTATACTGATATGGTTTAGAAGGGTTAATCAAGATAGATAGAAACACTGTTGAGATTCGTAAAATCTTAGAAATAATCAAAGTGTATCTTCTTGTCCTTGGCTGGGGTCAAGACGTAACTTCGTGCACATTGATGAGTCATCTAAAGAAAGGTCAACAAAAGTTCGAAAATTCAAAGCCCACAATTTCATGTCTAATAATTATTCGAGAAACAATAGGCATAAACATACAGTCAAACTTCTTACATTTGAGCAGGAGGACGATGGCTGGACGGATTACTTACTTATCATTCTATTTGTGTGGAAGATGATAATTCATGCTCAAATAAGTAAAGTTTAATAAATGAAAATAAAAGAGCTCAACTATCGCCCTCGTATTGATAATGTAGGTCTATTTACAAAAATATCTTTCAAAGCCTGTATTATTATCTTGCAAGGCTACACGTAACAAGCGATAACCCATGGTAATGCAAATGAATTCAACAATGACTCTAAATCCGATGACAAATTCAAGGCTATATGCAGGGTTTGTCTTGAAGGACACTGTTTCAATTCAACCCTGAACCCCTAGACGATTTGTATTTTAAACGATTCGAGTTGATAAATTTAATTAAAATATTTTATTTTTTTATATATACTTAATGATGTCAAGGAATTCGCACTTTGCTGGATTTCCGAGATAACAAAAAAATACTCGAGGAGCCAGCGAACAGCAATAACAGCACAGTTGCTCAAGGAAATCTGTTGTAACGGCCACTTCAAATGACCATTTCGATAAAAACACACTATTAGTATAGGGGAAAGCAAAGCCAACAATAGAGAAGATTTGCGCAGCCGTCAAGAATATGCATAAAATAAAATAAAAAAGTGAATCGGTACCTAAAATCAGAAAACACTGATTCTCGAAGGGGTTGTAGGAGCCGATTGGAGTGTACACATAAAAAAATACCCTCAAAGGAATGAACATGTCTCCAACACCACACAATTTGAATATCAATTCCTGGTCGATGTCATATGAATTGCTTACGTGAGAATTGCCTTCGAGAAATTTTGTGAAGATAGGGTCAGATCCATTTCTTTCTTTAATTTTGCAATTATTTCGTTTTTATTTTTTTGTAGGTTTGCAAAAACAGTGAATTTAAAATTTCCGACCCTGCGAATGAATAAGGAACCAATGAAGAGTCGATGGGGTGATGCTGCAGCAGCATCCCTTCCTCGAATGATGATCAGTCCCTACTCTGTGATCTTCTCCAGTTATTTTATCTGTTAGGTTTACTTGTAACCTGGCCTTATTTATTTATTTAACTGATTTTTCATTAAGGCGTACCTTTTATCTAAACTGAAAACAATTATCGGTATTGTTTTTATGATGCAGAACTGTTTAGCAGTCAACGTATCCTGACTGACTTACCATTTTCCTATGTGCGAGTGAGTGAAGCCAGTTGTACCGGCTGTGAACGTATTGGAGGTACTTTTGTCAGATCGTCAATTGTGTTTTTTATTAGTTCCTTGGGATTGGATAGCGGCATCCTAAAAATTTGTAAAACGGCTGCACTTCAATTGTCGGTCGAAGCAAACCAAAATCTAATAAAAAACGAGTGATGCTTATTGCACAAGGGATAAAAATATAGAGTTTGATTTTTTTGGAACAACTAGACGTGTTTTACTTTCTTGGGTAATTTGATGGTCGGCTGCAAAAAATAAGTCAGGAAAAAAAAATATATTAAGCTGACAAAAAAATGTAACTGCAAAACTAGCAACGATTTTAACGATTTAATACTCCTCAAATTCGATATTTTTATAATAGAATTAATTATTCAAATTTTTAAAAATTATTGTTTGAAAACATGATTACATTTGGCCCTGAGATTAAGCCTCATACAAAGAATATAAAGGATGCCATTGAAGAATTGAGCAAGTAGTAGAACGAGGAGAATAACACATCGGAGTCCAAAATAAAAAAACATCTCTTCGATGTTACCACTCCTATTGGAAGGTCATTGAGTACACTTAAAAAATATAACGAAAAACTGACATTGGAAGATGTTAAAGTGATAAAAGCATAACTTTACAAACAAAGGGATACTCAAAGACAGTTGTTGAATTAATGTTAAAACAATTTGAAGGAATATGAAAAGAAAGAACTGAACGAGTTTTTGTAACTGGATAAAAAAATAGGACAGCTTCTGAATTTGAATGTTGAATCCAGAAAAGAAATATATGCACACATTGAAAACCTCCAACCGTAAGAACAACAACTTTTACAAAAAAAGGAACTGAGGAACCAGCTCTCGGAAAAATTATCGGAGGTGCTTCAACTTGTGGAACTGAAGGAAGAGAAGATCAAAAATGGAAGGAAGGAGGTGGCTGACATCAAACAGTTGAAGATTTAAATTGGAAAAATCAAACAAAACCCAAACAGTAAGCAGGAGGCTCCTTTTGAAACAGCTAATATTCAGCAATACGCAAACAAAGTCATGGAAAGATTCAGGTGGATGTATGATTAAATGAAGCTGGTTGAGAATGAAATCGAAAAGAAAAGACAAAATATCAGACAAATCACCGAATATCTGACAATTTTGAGAAATAAAGAAGACTATTTGATTAAGGTCATTCGTCATTTTGGGTCATGATTTGTTCATTATTCGCAAACATTTAGCAGCATAAAATACCCATATTCATATTCACATATTCACGATTAGCAAATTTTATTTAAACGTACAACCCGCAGTGTCAATGCGTAATTTTGGAGGTTGAAAGATTCTGATGTCTAGAGCTGAGTGACGAATATGACCCAAGTAAAATTGCCAGCAGTGTCAATGATCTGGCATTGAGTCAGGTCTATCTAAATAAATATAAAATTATGAACACAATTCTGTAAGGGAAACATCGTTTTGTGTCAGCAATAGTTGTTGACAATATAAACAACACTTAGGCTGAAACATAAATGGAAATAATATTTAGATGCCGGTAACTGCAGAAAAATCGGACCTACTTTTATTATACTTATTTGGATATTATTGTTTAGGTTGATAGATGATCACATTTTAAGTCTCTAACGACTGGATATGTTTTCACTAAGTCATACATTCAGAAAGGAATGTTTTGACTTTGACGTGGTGTTTGTTTCGTAAAAATGATGATTCAATCAAATAGTTTATTTGGCTGATTTTAGCCAAAACCAATAAAAATATCATTTACCATCGTGAGTATGATTTGTTTGAAAGTGCCTCCTGATGTAGTTATCCATAGCTTAAGTTGCAAGAACTCTCTTTCCCGAATGTAATAATGGATCTCCAGGTTGTTTGGAAGTGACATCAGGATGTTGTTCTCGAATGCTGTCTGAGGCCTTCCGAACTGAAATCGGCATTGACATAATCCTGAAAAACAAAATCGAGATCTCCACAGGATGCACGACTCGTGCCCCCCCATTCAAACCTTCTCCAATTTCTACGCGCAAACAGTTGAGCCATCCCGTTAACCGTTCTGACGTGTTTGCTCGCCTTCTTTAAAGCGATCAGTCCCTGCGATAAAACCCACTTTTGGTTCATTGAACTTCCCACGAGATTCCTCATGGCACGGAACCGGTCAATGAACTCCTTGCTTCCAACCACCACTGAGCCCACCGGGCCGCAGAGTCCTTTGCTCAGGAAAATATTCACGTATTTAGTCACTTACTTCGGGGCTGGGGTTGAAGGCAGCACACACATACGCTGAATATTCTGGCACCGTCCATATGCATCCTGTGGCCCTTTTCTTTAGCCATTGTGTGGTTTTAGGAGTAAAGAGCACGAAGAAGTCAAGAGAAAGTAAAGAAAGGATTCAGATTATCTCCATAAACATCATCACCCCCCTAATGGTATAAAAAAGGGCAGTGATACCCCAAAAAACAATCGAGGAAGAACTTCCAATAACATGATAGAACATACTTGACTCGGGCTTCTAAAAGGGAAGAAAAGTCGCTTGTTAGGGAGACTGGAAATAATATTTAATTTTGCCAAACTAAACTCAAAATGAAAGGATGATGAAGCTGTTTAATCAATTCAGCGGATTTGAATTAACAATTTTATGGTCAAAAATTCAATTTGTATGCATATTGAATGAATTTAAGTTGAAAAATTGCATGCGAGTTCATTTTTTGTTATCCATCCATATTTATTAGCCTATTTGATCTCATGATTTGAGTAAGCGCATAGGTTTTGCTCATTCCTCATAGTCGATATAATGAATTATACGAATACGATACAATATCCACTAATGTTTTAATGTTTTCTCTATATAAATGCTACAAATCAATTATTTTGGGATTAAAAAAGACAATCCCATTTCCCCCCCTTATTTGTCCTCAATCTTCACTTCTGTCGGAATGACTACTACTTTTTCCGCTTCCCTGTCATTGCCCGGATTATTCAAGGCTGGCTGCAATCGGTTGAGCTTTCTCTGGTAATCTCTTTTCTTCCTAACCTTCGTCACCCCACTACTATTTTGATCTGTGATGCTGGCTTCATCTTATCCACCGACTCCATGGAGCCTGGCTTTGGGCCTAGCATCTCTCTTTTTATTTAATCCAGTTCTTTCTATATTTTTGTCAGTTATGCGATGTCTACCCGAGCCTTCTTCCGGTAGAAACGCTGCCGGATGTACTTCGTCGGAGCTGTCACCCCAGAATGCGATTTGTAGACTGCTATTTTCCTGCTCTGGTTATTTATTTTTCTGGTAGTCACGACTCTTCTGGCTTGGTCGATGGGTATGTCAGGGGCAACACTGTCATTTTTGGTAGTCTTTGGATCATGGACTTGAACCATTTCGCAAATATCTGCGGACTTGAAGAAATTGACTCTATCGATGGTCTTGAATGATTCAGTGATGGTTGGCATTTGCAGCAGAGTTGCCGTAGTCTTGATTTTGTTGAGTTCAATATTGAAGACAACTCTTTCCGCATCTCCATCCTTTTGGAGAAAGGGCTGGATGGTTAGTAACGGTTCGGGCTCGTCTGCCTTCGATTCGAGGTAGTTATTGATGTTGGCCATGTCTTCCGGAAAACGTATAATGAATTGGTTTTCCATGGTGGACCATTATTGATTCGCCGGATTCGACTTTGACATATGTTTAAAAAGTAGATAAATGTATGAGTAAAAATCACTTTAAATTTGTACTTTTGTAATATTTAGTTTTGGAGAGATTATATACATTTTATAATGGCTATCTAAGATAGATTATAAAAATAATCTGCTTATTTATGTCATGTTATTGGAAGTTCAATGAACCAAAAGTGGGTTTTATCGCAGGGACTGATCGCTTTAAAGAAGGCGAGCAAACACGTCAGAACGGTTAACGGGATGGCTCAACTGTTTGCGCGTAGAAATTGGAGAAGGTTTGAATGGGGGGGCACGAGTCGTGCATCCTGTGGAGATCTCGATTTTGTTTTTCAGGATTATGTCAATGCCGATTTCAGTTCGGAAGGCCTCAGACAGCATTCGAGAACAACATCCTGATGTCACTTCCAAACAACCTGGAGATCCATTATTACATTCGGGAAAGAGAGTTCTTGCAACTTAAGCTATGGATAACTACATCAGGAGGCACTTTCAAACAAATCATACTCACGATGGTAAATGATATTTTTATTGGTTTTGGCTAAAATCAGCCAAATAAACTATTTGATTGAATCATCATTTTTACGAAACAAACACCACGTCAAAGTCAAAACATTCCTTTCTGAATGTATGACTTAGTGAAAACATATCCAGTCGTTAGAGACTTAAAATGTGATCATCTATCAACCTAAACAATAATATCCAAATAAGTATAATAAAAGTAGGTCCGATTTTTCTGCAGTTACCGGCATCTAAATATTATTTCCATTTATGTTTCAGCCTAAGTGTTGTTTATATTGTCAACAACTATTGCTGACACAAAACGATGTTTCCCTTACAGAATTGTGTTCATAATTTTATATTTATTTAGATAGACCTGACTCAATGCCAGATCATTGACACTGCTGGCAATTTTACTTGGGTCATATTCGTCACTCAGCTCTAGACATCAGAATCTTTCAACCTCCAAAATTACGCATTGACACTGCGGGTTGTACGTTTAAATAAAATTTGCTAATCGTGAATATGTGAATATGAATATGGGTATTTTATGCTGCTAAATGTTTGCGAATAATGAACAAATCATTGGTCTTATTTTCAAAAAACCTTATTCAAAGAGGCTTCTTTCTATTCCAAAGTCGATAGCTTTTTGTTGATTTGTCTGATATTTTGTCTTTTCTTTTCGATTTCATTCTCAACCAGCTTCATTTAATCATACATCCACCTGAATCTTTCCATGACTTTGTTTGCGTATGTCTGAAAATTAGCTGTTTCAAAAGGAGCCTCCTGCTTACTGTTTGGGTTTTGTTTGATTTTTCCAATTTAAATCTTCAACTGTTTGATGTCAGCCACCTCCTTCCTTCCATTTTTGATCTTCTCTTCCTCCAGTTCCACAATTGCCACCGAATCTGCGAATTTTTCCGAGAGCTGGTTCCTCAGTTCCTTTTTTTGTAAAAGTTGTTGTTCTTACGGTTGGAGGTTTTCAATGTGTGCATATATTTCTTTTCTGGATTCAACATTCAAATTCAGAAGCTGTCCTATTTTTTTATCCAGTTACAAAAACTCGTTCAGTTCTTTCTTTTCATATTCCTTCAAATTGTTTTAACATTAATTCAACAACTGTCTTTGAGTATCCCTTTGTCTGCAAAGTTATGCTTTTTCCTTCTAAATCATTAGTATTTCCATTTTTTTTTAATTGTTTTGTATTTCTCCGACTGATGTTTTTAAATGACTGGTCACGTGAGATTTTTTTTTTGGGAGTTTGGGTTCCGATTTGTCTTGTTTTTAATTATATGTCTCAAGTGCTTAGTTTACTTTTTTATGTTTCGTTTCAAGATCAAATGTAAACATTTTTTCAAACAATATTTTTTTAAAAATTTGAATAATTAATTCTATTATAAAAATATCGAATTTGAGGAGTATTAAATCGTTAAAATCGTTGCTAGTTTTGCAGTTACATTTTTTTGTCAGCTTAATATATTTTTTTTTCCTGACTTATTTTTTGCAGCCGACCATCAAATTACCCAAGAAAGTAAAACACGTCTAGTTGTTCCAAAAAAATTAGACTCTATATTTTTATCCCTTGTGCAATAAGCATCACTCGTTTTTTATTAGATTTTGGTTTGCTTCGACCGACAATTGCAGTGCAGCTGTTTTACTAATTTTTAGGATGCCGCTATCCAATCCCAAGGAACTAATAAAAAACACAATTGACGATCTGACAAAAGTACCTCCAATACGTTCACAGCCTGTACAACTGGCTTCACTCACTCGCACATAGGAAAATGGTCAGTCAGTCAGAATACGTTGACTGCTAAACAGTTCTGAATCATAAAAACAAAACCGATAATTGTTTTCAGTTTAGATAAAAGGTACGCCTTAATGAAAAATCAGTTAAATAAATAAATAAGGCCAGGTTACAAGTAAACCAAACAGATAAAATAACTGGAGAAGATCACAGAGTAGGGACTGATCATCATTCGAGGAAGGGATGCTGCTGCAGCATCACCCCATCGACTCTTCATTGGTTCCTTATTCATTCGCAGGGTCGGAAATTTTAAATTCACCGTTTTTGCAAACCTACAAAAAATAAAAACGAAATAATTGCGAAATTAAAGAAAGAAATGGATTTAGCCCTATCTTCACAAAATTTCTCGAAGGCAATTCTCACGTAAGCATTTCATATGACATCGACCAGGAATTGATATTCAAATTGTGTGGTGTTGGAGACATGTTCATTTCTTTGAGGGTATTTTTTTATGTGTACACTCCAATCGGCTCCTACAACCCCTTCGAGAATCAGTGTTTTCTGATTTTAGGTACCGATTCACTTTTTTATTTTATTTTATGCATATTCTTGACGGCTGCGCAAATCTTCTCTATTGTTGGCTTTGCTTTCCCCTATACTAATAGTGTGTTTTTATCGAAATGGTCATTTGAAGTGGCCGTTACAACAGATTTCCTTGAGCAACTGTGCTGTTATTGCTGTTCGCTGGCTCCTCGAGTATTTTTTTGTTATATCGGAAATCCAGCAAAGTGCGAATTCCTTGACATCATTAAGTATATATAAAAAAATAAAATATTTTAATTAAATTTATCAACTCGAATCGTTTAAAATACAAATCGTCTAGGGGTTCAGGGTTGAATTGAAACAGTGTCCTTCAAGACAAACCCTGCATATAGCCTTGAAATTTGTCATCGGATTTAGAGTCATTGTTGAATTCATTTGCATTACCATGGGTTATCGCTTGTTACGTGTAGCCTTGCAAGATAATAATACAGGCTTTGAAAGATATTTTTGTAAATAGACCTACATTATCAATACGAGGGCGATAGTTGAGCTCTTTTATTTTCATTTATTAAACTTTACTTATTTGAGCATGAATTATCATCTTCCACACAAATAGAATGATAAGTAAGTAATCCGTCCAGCCATCGTCCTCCTGCTCAAATGTAAGAAGTTTGACTGTATGTTTATGCCTATTGTTTCTCGAATAATTATTAGACATGAAATTGTGGGCTTTGAATTTTCGAACTTTTGTTGACCTTTCTTTAGATGACTCATCAATGTGCACGAAGTTACGTCTTGACCCCAGCCAAGGACAAGAAGATACACTTTGATTATTTCTAAGATTTTACGAATCTCAACAGTGTTTCTATCTATCTTGATTAACCCTTCTAAACCATATCAGTATACTTTCAATACTTTCTTTTCGTTTATTATTAATTAAAATATATAATTGATATCTTTGATGAAATCAAAATATTTTTATGTTTCATTAAAAAAAATGTTATTCTTTGATATATATTTAACAAGCATTTATTAGCTGTCAATTTTCGTTGCGATTGATATATTTTGGATCTTACAAAAATATAACTATAAAAATAATGTCATCTAAAATAAAACAAAACAAAATACTTTTTATTTTATTTTTAATAAAATGGTTCTTTCAAAACATATGCTGCATTTTGCTACGGATGGAGGAGCTACCGATTCACCACCCAATGTGACTCTCGTAGCGACGATCGTCCTGGTTGCAGGAGTTTGGGCTCTGATCAACTATCTGAGCATCCAATCTGTTACCATCGACACATCTGCCAGACGGGGCTACTGACGGTATTCAGAAGCAGAACGATCTCCTGTTCGAGATCGGCACAAAGATATCCGATGTAACTATTTCATACTTTAATTTTGCTGTCAATAGTATGCAGCTTACTATATAAATAGATAATATATGTTACATTCAGCTAGAGTATTCCTATTCTTTTCGCTTAGATAAATACTTTTTAAAGAATAACTTTATTCATTAATTAATATTTTTATTTGAGTGTTATAGGGTGCTAGCTAATTTTTGAAAAGCTAATATCTCGTCAGTGGCATTTTTTGTACATATCATGTTCGTCACGGAAATATAGACAAAAAGAAAAACTCAAACCGTAAGAAGAACAACTCGTACGAAATAAAGATCAAGGAAACCTTCTCTCATAAAACTTCACAGAGGTGCTTCAAATTGTGGAATGCGAGAAAGAGATGATCAAAATGAGAAGGCAGGAGGTGGCTGATATCAGGCAGATTCAAACACAACTTGAGAAAATCAAAAGAAATCCAAGCATCGAGCAGGAGATATCAAGAAAATTGGCGACTACTTGAAAAATGTTTTCGAAGAGAAAACGGCACTTGAATTAGGTTTTTTTTTAAATTATTATTTTGGGTCATGATTAGAACATTATTCGTAAAAAGTTATCAACATAAAATGCCCATAGTCACATTATCATACATATTCACTATTATCAATCAAACATACAACGCATCTGCACTGTCATTGCGAAGTTTTTCGTGGTTTAGAACGCTAAGGAATTAAAAAAAAAAAACGACATAAAATATTCAAATTCTATTGTGAACATTACCGACAGCATAAGTTAAAGCCACACAAACGAGAAAGGATGTTGAGGTAATTGATTGGAAAATATTTTAATATAGAATCAAGGATAATGTTAAAAATATCTGAAGTATCATAAATAGACATGCTAACTAACCCAAATAAGAAATGGTATCCGTGATTTAATGCTGAGATGCATCGCAAGTGTTAAAGATCGAACGACTCCAGCTCATTTGTCACACATTAATATCTCTTGCTATTTTTCTATCGTTAATTTGATTTTATATTATAAATCTATTTAATGCAAATAACGGGTTAATGATCTGGCATCGAGTAAGGTCTATTAATCTAAACAAATTATGGAGACATTGGGGAGCGTCACACAAAGTTGACCTGATGGACGGAACGGAATTAACTCTCTATGATCCATACTTCTTCGTGGTGGGCTAAATCGAGGGAAAATATTTCGAAAGAATTGATTTTTCAGAAACCCTTACAAAAAATATATAAAAAAAATGAAAGCAGAATCAAGTTAAAAATGAAATAAAGAAATTGATAAAAATCGTTGACCAAACATACGCATGTATTAGAGAGCTGAGCTTCTCGCAGGGGTTTTGAGAGCGATATTTCTAGCCTTGAAGCCATATTCCAACCAAAAGGATAACAAGATTTTAGGCTGTTAGGCTTCGGAAAAGTCTTTCGTTTAAGTTCGAGAAGTACTAAGACGTGTATTTTATGTTTTAATCATAAACTGGATTGAGTATAGGATTTTTGCTAAGCCTTAACTCAACGAACGGATAGACAAACTCAGGAGTTAGGAATTTATAACGGATCTATAAAATCTAATTAGCCTCTATAATATAAGTCAGAGGTGAGGAACTCAGTGTGAATGAGCGGCAGTTTGACATCTGGATTCTAAAATACTATCAATAATATAAGTATAGTGTAAAAAAATATGAAAATTAAAAATGACTAATCCATTTTTTTTTTATTAGTTTTGAAATAGTATTTAATTTCGTTCTTTCCAGCTTTTTCAGCAGATTTCGTTTCATTTTCGAGCACTTTCGAGAACTTAGATTTTACTTCATTTATTTTCTAATCTAAATATTTTTTTGCTAATGTCAAATATAGGGCACGGGTGAACTATAATTTCATGGAGACAAAACTTACTTTTTTTCAGATACTTTTTTTTTCCACTTTCAAATGTTGTTTTTCAAGTTTCGGATCTGGTGTATCAGTGGATTGAGTTCCTACTTATGCTCAATGGAAGAAGTTTAATCCTCTTTGGTTTGGCTTGTATTGTGAGAATTTCTATGAGTTTGATCTGCTTTTTCGCCACTTTCCGAGAGTCACTAATCTGACTGAGAGCTTAGAGCGCATATGTGCGGATTTTAGTTGTTTCTCGATGAAATACATCAGCCAATTTCTGCATAAACAACTTGGTAAGCTCGGCAATTTCTTCTTCCCCAGAGTTGAGGCTGGCATGAAGTTGGTTGAAAAAGTTATCAAGTTAGCCAATCAATCATCCGCAGGTTTGCTTTCCCAGTTTTAACGAGATATTAATTGTTATCGAAATAAGTAAAAAAATATTATTGTGGAGTTTGGCACTACTTATTATTTTGCAATAGGTGTAAACTATCTCCAAATACCTTTGAAGCAAGAAAAATCGGACCTACTTTTATTATACTTATTTGGATATTATTGTTTAGGTTGATAGATGATCACATTTTAAGTCTCTGACGACTGGATATGTTTTCACTAAGTCATACATTCAGAAAAGAATGTTTTGACTTTGACGTGGTGTTTGTTTCGTAAAAATGATGATTCACTACTATTTTGATTTGTGATGCTGGCTTCATCTTATCCACCGGCTCCATGGTAGCCTGGCTTTGGGCCTAGCATCTCTCTTTTTATTTAATCCAGTTCTTTCTATATTTTTGACACTTATGCGACGTCTACCCGAGCCTTCTTCCGGTAGAAACGCTGCCGGATGTACTTCGTCGGAGCTGTCACCCCAGAATGCGATTTGTAGACTGCTATTTTCCTGTTCTGGTTATTTATTTTTCTGGTAGTCACGACTCTTCTGGCTTGGTCGATGGGTATGTCTGGGGCAACACTATCATTTTTGGTAGTCTTTGGATCATGGACTTGAACCATTTCGCAAATATCTGCGGACTTGAAGAAATTGACTCTATCGATGGTCTTGAATGATTCAGTGATGGTTGGCATTTGCAGCAGAGTTGCCGTAGTCCTGATTTTGTTGAGTTCTATATTGAAGGCAACTCTTTCGACATCTCCATCCTTTTGGAGAAAAGGGTGGATGGTTAGTAAGGGTTCGGGCTCATCTGCCTTCGATTCGAGGTAGTTATTGATGATGTTGGCCATGTCTTCCGGAAAACGTATAATGAACTGGTTTTCCATGGTGGACCATTATTGATTCGCCGGATTCGACTTTGACATATGTTTAAAAAAGTAGATAAATGTATGAGTAAAAATCACTTTAAATTTGTACCTTTGTAATATTTAGTTTTGGAGAGATTATATACATTTTATAATGGCTATCAAATATAGAATAAAAAAGTATATATATAATATATTCAGATATCCATAGCTCTCTCGCCTATTGTTATTGTGATTTAAAACTAATTATATTTAATAATCTCATAATTTCAAATGATGAATTATAATTTTAAATTCCTCATCGGCCTACCTCATTGACAATAAAATTATAAATTCAAGCCATAATAATTTATAAAGTAGAATCACCAAAAATCATATTCTTTACAGTCAAATTTTTTTACAAAAAAACGCAATTTCAATCTTCCCTAATTTAACTGACTGGCTACATAACATCTACTCAATCAATGCCCTTTTTTATACCATTGGCGGGATGTTTCTAGAGATAATCTGAATCCTTTCTTTACTTTCTTTCGACTTCTTCGTGCTCTTAACTTATAAGAGTCCACAATGCTAGTATAATTGTGCTGTTTGTTTTAATAAAAATTAATAATAGTGAATGTGATAATATGAATATGGGCATTTTATGTTGATAAATGTTTGGAATTAATGTTCAAAATCATTGGCTTTATTTGAAAAACATATTATTCAAATAAAATAATTTCTTATTCAAATCCTACAGCTTTTGAGCAATATCTATTATATATCGTCTTTCTGTTTCAATACCATTGCAAGTCGACTTATTTTGAGAATAGATCCATTGGATTTTCCCCATGACTTTGTTTGCGTATTGTTGGAAATTAGTTGACTAAAAATCAGGTAGGGGCTCTTGCATATCGTTTGGGTTTCGTTTGATTTTCTCAAGGTGTTTCTTCAACTGTTTGATATCAGCCACCTGCTGCCTTCTCTTTTTTATCATCTCTTCCTCTTACTCCACAATTTGAAGCTTCTCTGTGAATTTTTCTGAAAGATGCTCCCTCTGTTCCTTTTGTTGTAAAAGTTGTTGTTCTTACGGTTGGAGTTTATCAATTAATGCCAATATTTTGTTTCTGGATTCGCCATTCTAATTCAGAAGCTATCCTATTTTTTTATCAAGTTCCAATAACTCTTTTAGTTCTTTCTTTTCATTTTCCTCCATAGTGTTTTAATAGCCATTCAATATCTGTTTTGAATTGTCCATTTGTTTGTGAAGCTAGATTTTATTCGACAGAATCCTATTCAATTCTGTTTTTTTTTAATTTTCTTGTACTTCTCTTATTGACGTTTTCAAATGATGGCTGCTGCTATAATCAAAAAATATTTTCGGGGGTTTGGGTTCGGATTTGTCTTGTTTTTGTAAATATGCTTCAAGGGCACCCTTTACACTTTTCAAATGAGACTTTTTTTCAGGGCCGAATGTAATCATTTTTTTTTTTACAATATTTTAAATATGTATAAATAATTCGATTATAAAAATATCAAATTTTACGAGCATTAAACATTTGAAACCATTGCTAGTTTTGCAGTTACATTTTTTTGCCAACATAATATATTATAACCTTTGAATTATTTATGTTTTGCAGCTTGTCATCAGATACCAGACTTTATTAAAACACGTCTTGTTGTTAAACAAAAATACCAGCCATTCGCGACATCGACCACTTAGGCAATATGATTCACTCGTTTTTTTATTATTTGCTTAGTCCAACAATTGAAGTAGATCTGTCTTGCAAATTCATATCCAATCCCAAGAAACTAATCGCACAAGTTAAAAATTGGGGTATCGTCAAAATACCTCCAATGCACTTATGGCCGATAATACCGGGCTTTACCCACCCACAGGGAAAACGTATCCAACGTATAAAGTAAATGGGGAAAACCATAAAGTAGGAGAGACTGAGCATCACTGGAGGAAGGGACGATGTAGCAACACCTGTCAACTCTCTTGATTGGGCAGCCTCGGAAACTTTGACTTTAAACCTACAACAAAAATAAACATAATTACGAGATTAAAAAAATACATTTACTTCTCCACCTCCTCAAATTCTCAGTTGATTTCGAAGGAATTCTCACCATGAGAATTTATCGAAATACGAATTAAATATCTGTGGACTGTGGACGTACATAATTTCAATGAGTATTGTTCTCTGATTTCAGATCTTGGTGGTCATAAGACTTTTTGATATATTTCAGAAAAGCAGAACCAATTTGCTTATCAGCCTAACATGCTTACTATAGTGCCATTCGATTGACAAACGATGTTGTTGCTGTTTCGCTGGCTCTTCAAGTCGTTTTTAAGTTATCACTTGTTGCAGTGTTGATTGGGAGACAACTCCCATCGGTTCTTCAAAATAATATATATTTTTGTACATTGTTTATTATAATAAAAAATAGGCATAAATTAAAGTAAGAGTAGTTGTTGAGCCCCATAATTTGTTTGTACACCAGAATCAAAGCAAGAAGGGCTATAATCAATTAAAAAAACTAGATATGAATTAAAGGATTTATTGGATTTTTACTCATAACTGCAATGGAGACGAGTCCGAAACCCATGACGCAGCCTCCTCGATAAGCAAGGGTGAAAGCTTCGGGTCCATGGTTATTAAATCTATAAAATAATAGCAGGTAATTTAAATAGACATAAAAATACTTTTTTGATTGAAAATATCAGTTTTGATATTGATAATAAAGCGCTCGTGCCTCTGGAGGAAATATCATAAAAGACGATACTTTTATTGCGGTCGATTCGCTGCAATATACGTATTCGCTTCCAAATGAGTTTACATTTCCATACACTTACATTAATTTTTTCATTAGCCTTTACAAGGTTTTGCGTTTATGACTCGAAACTATTCACGAGTCAACCTATTCAAACAGTTTTCTTTGGCTAACTGATCACGTTTTCCCTGTGGGTGGGTAAAGCCCGGTATTATCGGCCATAAGTGCATTGGAGGTATTTTGACGATACCCCAATTTTTAACTTGTGCGATTAGTTTCTTGGGATTGGATATGAATTTGCAAGACAGATCTACTTCAATTTCTTGGTCTAAGCAAATAATAAAAAAACGAGTGAATCATATTGCCTAAGTGGTCGATGTCGCGAATGACTGGTATTTTTGTTTAACAACAAGACGTGTTTAATAAAGTCTGGTATCTGATGACAAGCTGCAAAACATAAATAATTCAAAGGTTATAATATATTATGTTGGCAAAAAAATGTAACTGCAAAACTAGCAATGGTTTCAAATGTTTAATGCTCGTAAAATTTTATATTTTTTTATAATCGAATTATTTATAAATATTTAAAATATTGTTTAAAAAAAAAAATGATTACATTCGGCCCTGAAATTAAGCCTTATTCAAAGAGGATAAAGGATGCCATTGAAGCATTGTGCAAGAAGTAGAATGAGGAAAATAACACATCGGAGTCCAAAATAAAAAAACATCTCTTCGATGTAACCACTCTTGTTGGAAAGTCTTTGAGTACACTTAAAAAATATATCGAAAAACTGGCATTGGAAGATGTTAAAGTGATAAAAACATAGCTTCACAAACAAATGGATGATTCAAGACAGTTGTTGAATGGCTATTAAAACAATATGGAGGAAATTGAAAAGAAAGAACTAAAAGAGTTATTGGAACTTGATAAAAAAATAGGATAGCTTCTGAATTAGAATGGCGAATCCAGAAACAAAATATTGACATTAATTGATAAACTCCAACCGTAAGAACAACAACTTTTACAACAAAAGGAACAGAGGGAGCATCTTTCAGAAAAATTCACAGAGAAGCTTCAAATTGTGAAGTAAGAGGAAGAGAAGATCAAAACGAGAAGGCAGCAGGTGGCCGACATCAAACAGTTGAAGAAACACCTTGAGAAAATCAAACGAAACCCAAACGATATGTAAGAGCCCCTACCTGATTTTTAATCAACTAATTTTCAACAATACGCAAACAATGTCATTGAGAAAATGCAATGGATCTCTTCTCAAAAGAAGAATATTCAAGATGACATTCAAAGATAAAGACAAAATTTCACTGAAATCTCCGAATTTCTGATAATCTTGAATAAGAAAATACTCTATTTGAGTAGGGTCCTTCACCATTTTGGGTCATGATTTTGAACATTAATTCCAAACATTTATCAACATAAAATGCCCATATTCATATTATCACATTCACGATTATTAATTTTTATTAAAACAAACAGCACAATTATACTAGCATTGTGGACTCTTATAAGTTAAGAGCACGAAGAAGTCGAAAGAAAGTAAAGAAAGGATTCAGATTATCTCTAGAAACATCCCGCCAATGGTATAAAAAAGGGCATTGATTGAGTAGATGTTATGTAGCCAGTCAGTTAAATTAGGGAAGATTGAAATTGCGTTTTTTTGTAAAAAAATTTGACTGTAAAGAATATGATTTTTGGTGATTCTACTTTATAAATTATTATGGCTTGAATTTATAATTTTATTGTCAATGAGGTAGGCCGATGAGGAATTTAAAATTATAATTCATCATTTGAAATTATGAGATTATTAAATATAATTAGTTTTAAATCACAATAACAATAGGCGAGAGAGCTATGGATATCTGAATATATTATATATATACTTTTTTATTCTATATTTGATAGCCATTATAAAATGTATATAATCTCTCCAAAACTAAATATTACAAAGGTACAAATTTAAAGTGATTTTTACTCATACATTTATCTACTTTTTTAAACATATGTCAAAGTCGAATCCGGCGAATCAATAATGGTACACCATGGAAAACCAGTTCATTATACGTTTTCCGGAAGACATGGCCAATATCATCAATAACTACCTCGAATCGAAGGCAGATGAGCCCGAACCCTTACTAACCATCCACCCTTTTCTCCAAAAGGATGGAGATGTCGAAAGAGTTGCCTTCAATATAGAACTCAACAAAATCAGGACTACGGCAACTCTGCTGCAAATGCCAACCATCACTGAATCATTCAAGACCATCGATAGAGTCAATTTCTTCAAGTCCGCAGATATTTGCGAAATGGTTCAAGTCCATGATCCAAAGACTACCAAAAATGATAGTGTTGCCCCTGACATACCCATCGACCAAGCCAGAAGAGTCGTGACTACCAGAAAAATAAATAACCAGAGCAGGAAAATAGCAGTCTACAAATCGCACTCTGGGGTGACAGCTCCGACGAAGTACATCCGGCAGCGTTTCTACCGGAAGAAGGCTCGGGTAGACGTCGCATAAGTGTCAAAAATATAGAAAGAACTGGATTAAATAAAAAGAGAGATGCTAGGCCCAAAGCCAGGCTACCATGGAGCCGGTGGATAAGATGAAGCCAGCATCACAAATCAAAATAGTAGTGAATCATCATTTTTACGAAACAAACACCACGTCAAAGTCAAAACATTCTTTTCTGAATGTATGACTTAGTGAAAACATATCCAGTCGTCAGAGACTTAAAATGTGATCATCTATCAACCTAAACAATAATATCCAAATAAGTATAATAAAAGTAGGTCCGATTTTTCTTGCTTCAAAGGTATTTGGAGATAGTTTACACCTATTGCAAAATAATAAGTAGTGCCAAACTCCACAATAATATTTTTTTACTTATTTCGATAACAATTAATATCTCGTTAAAACTGGGAAAGCAAACCTGCGGATGATTGATTGGCTAACTTGATAACTTTTTCAACCAACTTCATGCCAGCCTCAACTCTGGGGAAGAAGAAATTGCCGAGCTTACCAAGTTGTTTATGCAGAAATTGGCTGATGTATTTCATCGAGAAACAACTAAAATCCGCACATATGCGCTCTAAGCTCTCAGTCAGATTAGTGACTCTCGGAAAGTGGCGAAAAAGCAGATCAAACTCATAGAAATTCTCACAATACAAGCCAAACCAAAGAGGATTAAACTTCTTCCATTGAGCATAAGTAGGAACTCAATCCACTGATACACCAGATCCGAAACTTGAAAAACAACATTTGAAAGTGGAAAAAAAAAGTATCTGAAAAAAAGTAAG
>JAHDVE020006335.1:0-38577 GCA_022606495.2 Halesus radiatus
TCTTAGATTCTTCAACGCCCATCCACCTTCAAATATATCTCTTTCGTGATTTACGAGTAAGTCTTCACAGCCTTACTAGCTTTACCACACGTTCTCTCCGATTACGTGTTTTAATCGCATAATTCACTATCATTATTACTTAAATTTGTTTTACCCATTCCTAGACACAACAAATTAAAAAGAAGAATAATCACTATTTTTTGGCGTTCAAAAAAATGTTGATTTAAAACATTGTTATCTTTTTGGTGTAAGTTTTTAATTTAAAATCCCAGTTTTTCCCAATCCCCATTTAAGTATTTAAGCAAAGAAAATCGTCTTGTTTACTTTTAAACCAGTGATGCACAACCTTTTTGGCTGGAAGACCAATTTATTCATGTTCAATTTGATCGCGGCCCGCCTCGGGTATGGTATATACATTTTGACATAGTTAACTATATGATCGGTGGTGTCGCTAATCTATCAAAACCGTACTTTAAATAATATTTTTTTACGAAAAATATACAAAGCGCGGCAGGCGAAAAATTTTGTCTTCAAGGCGAAAAATATAGATGCTGTCAGTTTTAAAATATTAAAGAGCATGTAAAAAATACTTTAATTTAATGCGGCTGTTTTAAAATAGATGTGACCCAAGTTTGTCGCGTTAAATATTTCACCATAGCAAATCCTGGAGCTCCAAACCCTTTGCCAAAAATTTAATATATGAAATAGTAAAATCTGTTCTGCTACTTACATGTTTTCAGAAACAACATCTGGAAGCTTACCCTTATAATACAGAACTCACAAAAAAGCATAAATACCGTAAACTTTTTAATATTTCATTTAACCAAGTGGGCTGTACAACAAGACTCGCGGTCCGTACAAAATAAGCCCGCTTACCGCAGTTTAAGCAGCACTGCTCTAAATTTAAAATTTGAAAAAAATCATTTTTAAAGCAAATAATAATAATAATAATGAGAGTTAATTTCTACAGCGCAGTTTTGTAAAGGTTCACCTCAAGTGCGCTTTACACTAACTAACCTAACCTAACCTAACCTAACCTAACCTAACCTAATATAATAAAATAAAATAAAATAAAATAAAATAAAATATAATATAATATAATATAATATAATAAATAGTGTATATGTATACAAATTAAAACTACGATATAAAGTTCTCATGAACAGCACTTACATGTACAATTTAGAAAAAACTAGGAGTATAAATAATCAAATTTAACTAACTAACTAACCATCACGCCGTTTCCCCGCAGGGGTAGGCAGAGAGGACGGACCGCCAAACAACTCGATCTTGGCATACACTTCTTGCTTCATTCACATTCATACAACGCCACATACATTCTCTTCTGTTATTCCGACTGACATGGCCCGACTCGAGTATTTGATTCACTTGATCGTGCCATGTCTTCCTCGGGCACCCCCGGCTTCTTCTTCCATTCACATTCGCGTCATATATTCTCCTTACACTCCTCACTTCGTTCATTCGCTCTGCATGCCCAAACCATCTAAGCGTCCCTTTCTTAATATTGCTCACTACGCTTACATCAGCCTTGCATTCTTTACGAATCTCAACATTTTTCACTCGATCATACATGGTTTTACCACACATTCGTCTCAAGAGATCTCATTTCTATAGCATTAAGTCTACTTTCATCCTTCCTCTGCCAGTTCCATGCCTCACTGCCATACATCAAGGTTGGTATCAACACTCCATTGTGGACTGCTAGCTTCGCTTCCTTGGACAACTTTTTGTTTGCGCCAACCGCGTTCAGTCCTCCGTTAATGGAGTTTCCTGCATTCACCCTTCTTTCAATATCCCTATCAGTCTTTCCATCTCTCGTAAACATACTTCACAAATACACAAACTCGTCTACCTGCTCCAAGTATTCATCATTCACAACTATATTGCACACTGTGTTCGTAATCAAATTTAAAGCACAAATATTAAAAGAGCAAGAAAATCTACACAAAGTATCCTAACCTAATATAATTAGAAAATAACACATGCAAATTAATACCACAATTTAAAATATTGACGAGTAGCAGACTCACTTCGATGAACATTTTAGATATTATGCTATAACAATTTAGAAGCTAAGGGTGTAAATAATCAAACATAAAGTAAGTACAAATAACAACATAGCAAGATAATATAAAGCAAGTTTTCCTGTTATGCATCACACAAAAGGTGAGACGATGTTTTTCCATTGCAAACATGTATTTAATTTACACATCATGAGAATAGCATCCTCAAATCAAAGATTCGTGACCAATTGAAAATGACAATAGAGGTTTTTTTTTCTTTTTGTATCGTATTTTTATTATTTTTATCGTATCTACGTGCCTAAGAAAAAATATCTATATTTGGTTCCAAACATAACTTAATTTGGATGTAGGTAAATGGGTTAAAATCTAGTTAAACCGACATAATAAATAACGTTTCTAAAATAACCACGTAAATTATTTAAAATGCTCGTAAAGTTAAACCGCATTCTGATTTTAAATATGAGGTTAAGTTTTGTGTATAACATTTGGGATTTTTCGGAGGAAAACATTCTCAAGGTACGTAAATAAATTTATGATAATAAGTAGGCTATTACATTTGAAATCGATTTGTTTGTTAATTCAGTTAGTCGGGCGGTAGGTACAGCGGTGGGCGGACCGTATTCATACTGACAACGGTACCAAAATGTTCCGCCCACGCCGAGAGTCGTACATATACTCCTTTATTCAACGGAATGAAATCAGACTGCGACATGGACACTACTGGGAAATAAAATACATTGAACATTTGACGACATTGGTTTTTTAATATCTATAAATTGATTAATCTATCTACCTACTTATAAAAATACGTTTCTAAAAAGTGCTTCTTGACTTAAATGTGTTTACTGATATCCAACTTTATGTATATAATGTTTTAATAAATATGTAATTATAATACATACGAGCATTGAATTGCATCACGATAATGCATCAGCTCACACATCAATGTTGTTCGTGATTATTTGGCCAAAAACAACACCGTAATAATGCCTGAACCACCGTATTCATCAGATTTGGATCTCTGCGACTTTTTCCTATTCCCGAAACTGAAGAGACCAATGAAAGGAAAGCGTTTTACCACAATTGACGAGATAAAGTCAGAATCGAAGAACGAGCTGATGGCCATACCGAAAAGCGCATTCCAGAAGTGCTTCGAGGATTGGAAGAAGCGCTGGCATAAGTACATTATATCTGAGGAGGATTACTTTGAAGGGGAGAAAATGGATATTGATGAATAAATAAATACTTTTCGAAAAAATTCAAAATTCTCCTTTTCTTTTGAACACACCTCATATATAATATTAAATTAAGAAAGTTTAAGATAAAGAAATATTAAGAAAGGAACGCTTAGATGGCTTGGGCATGTAGAGCGAATAAACGAAGAGAGGAGTGTAAGGAGAATATATGACGCGAATGTGAATGGAAAAAGAAGCAGGGGACACCCGAGGAAGACATGGCACGATCAAGTGAATCAAATGCTTGAGTCGGGCCATGTTAGAAGTCGGAATAATAGAAGAGAATGTATGAGACGATGTATGAATGTGAATGAAGCTAGAAGTGTACGCCAAGATCGAGTTGTTTGGCGGTCCGTCCTCTCTGCCTACCCCTGCGGTGAAACGGCGTGATGGTTAGTTAGTTAGTTAGTTAATAATAACTTACAATATCGTACTATAAAACGTATCAAGTAAATGATAAATTTTGCTAAAACCTTCTGTAATCAAATAAATATGTTGAAATGTTAGTATTCTTACCATCAAACTGAATATGCTCAGTTTTGTAAGGCTTCGTAAAATGTAATTGTAAAAAAAAAAACCTGATTCAAAATACAACATTTTTTAAAACTTCCCTCCTTCGCTTGTGATATGCATTGCAAAATATGGAATGTGTGTTTCAAAGCTCCTTAGCTCATTGTGGAAATTACTTTACTGACTGAAAATAGTTGCAGTAGTCATATTTCAGACAGAAACGGCAAACTAAATGTCATTACTTCAGCGCTTACTTTTATAGTTAAGATATAGATATAGTTGTTATCTCAAATACCAGGACTCGGGCTACAGTTAGGTTAGGTTATGTGGAGCAGTGTTTCTCAACGTGGACAATATCGCCCACCAGTGGGCGATATTAGTCGCTCATGGGGCGATCGAGAGTTAAACGTGCTTTAGGGGGAGATTTTATATGATTATGGGTGATAGGCATACTCTGTGAACATATTTTATGATAAACACCGTACAGAATAAAACGTTTTTTGTTGAGTTCTACGTTTGGTGCAATTTAAAAGTTTATTCGGACTGTGACATTCCGAACCATAAGAATCAACAGCTTCAATAAAACTTAATTATTGGTCTGTCCAAAAAACTGTTTTTTTGTTAGAAGTGGGTTTTAACTAAGCATTATTCTTCGACCAATTTGTGAAACACACAGTAGAATATATGATAATACACAAAGAAAACAGTTTTTTGAATCACCTGGAAATTTGATAAATATGAAATACGCATGTTTGTACTGTGGGCAACGATGTGTATGAAAGGAAAGATCTTTTGGTCTCATTATCTCAAAATCAACTTTGATGGAATTGGCTCACTCTATAACTATGTTCGCCATATATAGAGCAATGAAAAGTGGACAATGGGTCCAAAGACTTTAGAAATCTCTAAGTTAGAGATACAAAAATTTCTGTAGAAATCATTAACAATCATTTAAGTATTCCATATTACACTTGAGTGCTGATTCAAACGGTACGAATTTCTTTGTGTTAATTGTATGTGAATTGTTAACCATCTGACCCGGGTTTTGTCACCCGACGGTGACGGTACTTAGTACTCAATGGGTACTTACACTAAGTGCCCATTTCTGACAGCTGAAATAAGATAAACAAATAGAATTGATTCGAGCTAAACGCTATCACGCTATAATTCGTCACCCGGTGACGTTCTCAGATAAGTCAAATGGTGGTACACGACAACTTTCCCACGTACCTGGTATCAATGATTGTAACGCTGAGAGTTCCCTTGTAAGTTGTAAACTCTCCGTATTTCTGATTAGTAACCACAGAGCAAATAATACATAGAAATGCTCTAACACATTGAGGAAAGTAAATCAAAATTGGAGGGGCGGTAGGCGAGCTAAGCGTGCCGCCAATATAAGTGCAACCTTTGCAATATGACCTTTTTCATAAATGTTTTGTAATTTGCTTACCGCTGCAAAAATCACGTGAAACAAACGTGGACGGCAGTCAACCAATCCTGTTGCCAAAATGGATGTCACGTGACCTTTGTCTCCAGCTTTCGACATCGTACTTAGGGCAGATCTATTAATTCTTATGTCAGTATGTACGAATCAGAAAGGAAAATTGCTGGAAAGAATCTGGTTAATTTTTCATTAATTTTTATGTATTTTTTTTTATTTAAAGCACGGCAATAGATAATTGATTTTCTCCTACCTCTATAAGCATCGCTATCGAAACATGTTGACATGTATATATTAATAAAGTGGTGATTACATAGTAAATTTTAATTCATTCATTATTGATTACATTATCTACCAATGTACAGACGAGAATCGACGAATATTGAACAATGTATGGTCCTGATGAGAAATCCTTTGCAACTTCTTTTTTAACTGCATGTATCGTTTGCAAGAAAGAGAAAGAGGTCACAACGGATCTATCAGCGGTGTATCGCTATACCTTCAACCTCATGGTAACGCCCACGACTCCAATAGCAATGGCGCTGTGGCTCTAACTTAAAAAAACGCAAAGTCACTAAGTAAATTATATACCACCACATAAAAAAATGCCTCCTCATTCAACATTGTTTTTTTTCTGACCGTATAATGATGTCTCACCTTGTTCTCACAGCCTTTGACTCGACAGGTAACTTGTTAACTTTGTATCCACGTTGGTGACACGCGCTGAGACGAATTTGAATTGTAAAAAAGAATTAAAGAATCAAATGTCGTTTGGATATGAACGCGGATGGAATACAATTTAAAATCCAACTCTGCCATTGGTCGGCGGTAGTTTTTTTTCTGCGCATTGTGTCGTTATTTATAGACATTGTTTATTAATGAAAATTTATGAGTTTAAGGCTTTGGGTGCGCAGATAAAATAAAGTATTTCCTGGCAACACCTCTGGAACATGGAATTTTTTTTTAAATATTAATAATTAACAAATTTGCATGGACGAGCACTGAAATAAGGCGCTAAACGTCACTTTGCAGCTTTCTAATGCAGGCAAAACAACAAATAATTTATAACTATAATCTATACGAATGGTTAGGATGGTTTTCAGTGACGAAAATCTTCAAACCGTAATCTTTTAAATTATATATGCACTTTGAAAACCTGTGAAGGCAGATTCGAGCGTTTTCCCTAAAATTCCGGGAATTATTTCATATGGAACATAAAAGCTTCCAGTATAAAAACTTTTGTAATTGGAAACCTTGTACATTTTCTTAACTACCAATGTAGAAATTATAAATAAATTATTCGTAGTATTTCTTGCGTTAGCAGACTGCAAAATGTGTAATTTTGAGTGCCCCCCTTTAAGTTGATATAGATAAAAATACAAAAAAAAACATCCAAACACCACAACTTCCGCGGCAATGCGGATAGATTATTCCGTTATCTAGCTGTTTTTTTTTGGACGATTATCATTCCCATACTTCTTATGAACGGACACCACGGAGAAAATAATACATAGAGATGCCCTAACACGCAAGGGGAAGAAACCTTAATAAGAGAAGCGAACAAACCGTGCTGCAAATTTAAGTAAAAAAGCCACTAAGTAAAAAGGGTCGGTTTATTTACAAAAATCGAATATTTTGTTAGAGTATTTAGTTTGACCCGTAAATATTTTATAATGTGCTTACCGCGGTCAAAATCACGCTAAACAAACGCGGACGGCTGTGAACTAAGCTAGTTACAAAATGGATGTCACGTGACATCCATTGCTTCCAGCCGTCGAAAATGTACTCAGGGTAAGTCTATTAATTCTGACGTCAGTGATGGCCATCATGTTCTTGTGAAACATTTGTTGGAAGAATATGTGTTCTATTCTTCATATCCTACATGTATAATGATACTTTTAAAAAAATTATTAAAATAATGTTATTTCGGTTTTATATTGTGCCATATAATTTTATATATTAATTTACTAATTTATAATTTATTTTAGAAAGCCTTTTCAATGACATAATAAGTAAGTGCGCGGTATAGACATTAATCTAAATACCAGGAGAACCTATTTATTACTTATGCATATTGCATTAAAACTTTAATTGATTATTGCACCAACGATAACTATTATTATTATTCTATTCTCGAACTTTATATAAAAAAGAATTTAATAAATATTCATACCATAATATATGTAATAATAATATTATTTATATTTGAAATAATACCTTAAGGATTAATGCTGTGACCTGTAACTAGTATAACTGTATAAAGTACCAGTGATATTGCTTTATAATAAGTGTCTCTGTACACTTATATTACAATGTATCAGAGATATGTATATATTACAAATGCAAATTATGTGTTGTGAATGTTGTTAATGTACTGTGAATGTTAATTATTTATTTTAAATTTTAAGTACGTTTGGTTCTAAAAACTCTACTGCAGGTTCTGCATGTAATTTCAAAATGAGTTTCTTAACTATTGGAAATACAACGCGTAATTTGTATTGTGTACTTTTTAATAATAACGTCATTAAATTTATTTATTTAGCCTCTTCAGAAATTTAGCTTTACAGAAACAAATCTCTTCCTGTTAAACTGGTCAGCTGATAGAGTATAATAGAAAACAGTGGCGGTTCGTGGCTTATCTCATTGAGTGTTCAATCGATGATTAAAAAGACGAGAAAAGAATTCTTTGAATTATACGAAAAAATCATATGTTAGTCTTTTCCATATGACACGTATTTTTCCCTAGATGTAAATGAATTTCATCATATCACGTAACTAGAGATTAGCAAAAAATCTAAAAAGAAACAATTCGTCGATTCGGTAAAACGTCTACGGCTAATGAATAATATATTGTTTTATGTTACAAAAAAGTATTATACAAATATGAAAACCACAATATGAAAAGCAAACTGTTCTTTTTTTTATATACGAGTATATAAAAAAAACATATATGTAACATCTTCGGTAATTACCTTACTTTAATAACTACCTAAAACACGATAGTCACATTTGCTCATAGTCGGTACGGTTTGCCACTGAAGCGCCACTAGTGTGTTTTGTATGAACTATTTCTATGGACAGAAAGTCCCATAGTCGCTGAATTCTCCACGCACATATGGAATTCATTTCGGTCTCGCTCTCACCCCAGTATTACCTATACGGACGTGTGGATTTTTTAGCACGGAATTTGAATGGCGCGCTGTTTAAAGTGTGGTATAATTATGATAAAAGTTCACTGCACAAACGCATTTTAGAGTAAAATGTCCTCTGATACGGAATGTGCCTGTTAAGGTTAAATGAGGGACAACAAACAGGTAATTTTTTTATTCATCTTAAATGTAATAAATTATTAATTAAAGACGTTTTGGAATGAAGATCATCGTAGCGTCGAAGATATTTTAATGTTTGAACGGCCCTATCTTGAAAATAAATAAAATCACAAAGAACTAGCAAGATTTAAAACTTAATTTCCTGAATTGCTGTGAATACCGAAAATTCTTAGTAACGGCAGGTGCATTGAATACACCGTACGCGTACTTCAGTAAAATTCGTTGCCCGTAAAAGTAATTTGGTGTATTTTAAATTTAACAAAGCAAAAATAATGGAAGTTCCGTGCTTCTCGCGTTTGATTGAGCTCCCCCATACATCACGCCACAGGACCAAAGATGCTGGAGAATGCTTATAATAATTATTTATGGTAGCGGACACGGCCCGGCAAAAGGTCATAAACATCTCTTATCTGTACCACACACCTGAGAGCGGCTCGCGGGAGAAATCTCCCGGCGCTGGAGGCTGTGGCCCGTGGCCATTCTCGGAACGAAGATGAGATAGGAATAAATTTAATCAAATAACTGTCATACATAGCGCTGAGGATTAAACGTCATATTTCTCTAATCTGACATTAAATTCTCGCATCTTAAACCTGCACGTACTCGTATGTTGATTGCAGTGACGCTAGCGATAAATTTCTCGATCCCCGGGAAATTACTATCTACGAATGTATTTATAAAGAATATACCGTAATGATCTGTATTTATTATATCAATTTAATTTTCATGGATTTACTAAAAACTATCGTTGCACCACTGGGGAATTTTCTGGTCTTGGAATACCATATAAAAAGTGTATTCAATGTTAGACGAGGAAATTCAACTTTTTTCATCTTTATCGTGCTTAAATTAATTGCATATTATAATATTTTTTTATTAAAAAGTATACAATACAGTCTGCATTGTATATTTAAGAGTTAAGAAACTTAATCATTGAAGAAGATAATATTAACACATCCCAAAATGAACCACGAAACCGAAAAAACAACAGAAATTAAAAAGATTTCAGTCGCATCTGAGACTCGAACCAGGACCTCTACCTATCCGGGGTAACCGCTTAACCAACTTAGCTAATGAGACCAGTTCAATTTACGCCATTTACACCGATATCATACTTCAAGTTCAAGATTGTTAATATTATCCTCCATTTTTATAAATCCCATATTATTGGCTGCTATCCTTATGATGATTGCAAAGTTTCATCCCGAACTCAATTGCAATCGGAACAGAGTCTCGGATATACTTAGCCGATTTTATTTATATGTGACATCTATTGACTTATTTTACAAGTCTGGAAATAAATATTAATAGTTAAGAAACTCATTGTGGGATCACATGCAGAACCTACAGTACAGTTCTTAGAAACAAACATACTTAATTTTTTAGATACATAATCAACATTCACAGTACATTGACAACATATGCAGCACATAATTTCCATTTGTAATAAAGACATATCACTGGTGCATTATAATATAAGTGTACAGAGACACATATTATAAAGAAACACATCACTGGTACAATATATTGTTTTACTTATTAAAGAGACACATCAGAGCCTCAAAAAAAACCTCGATACACACTTAGTCACAGTGAGGATAAAAATGGAATTGTAAATAATAAATGTAGCATAAAAGAATCAATAAAAAAAATCTAAGAAGTTCATATATATTACGAAATTATTATTTCTTTTTTTTTTGAAAAAAAAAATGTTTGCCTAAATAGATACAAGGGTATTAAATACAGAGAAAATCCTACATTAAAAAGGTAGAAAAATTAAAAGGAAAATCTGAGAAAAATGAAAGATAAAAGTTCTTTTTCGCATCCCCATTTTTTTTTCAAATTCTAAATTCTTAAAAATCATTCACATTTCGTTGATGCCTGAATTTAAATATATTTTTCAATAAAGTTGTCGTCAATTACAGATACATCTTTTAGAAATTTGCACGGAACGCCATCTTGAAAAATCCCACTTTTTGCGTTCTGTATAATTTATTTGATAATTACGTACATATTTTGTTGTGAAATATTGTAAACACTGGCGGGTTTGTTTAAATCTGATTTCAAGTCAAAAATAATTAATACTCCAATGATGGATTGGTTAAAAAATCACGCTCAGATTTTTTTATGAATTTTAGATTCCCTGCGCAATCCCCATGGAGTTCGGGAACATAATCGGCTACGCCAGTGCTAGTAAATATTAACTGTATCTCTGTATTATCTCTTGTGCAAGTTTAGAATTTTCAACGGGAACGAGGAAACAGAGGATTAGCTGGTTTAGTATGATGCGAATTCTTACTCGATGGCTGCGTGGGTGTGAACTTTCTTACAGTTTTAAAGGTCGTAGAATCGACTCGCATGCTTGAAACCATTTATCTACCTACATAATTTATATCAGTAAGTAGGTTAGAAATACATTCTCAAAAATATCTAGATTTTATCAACCTCATTCAATTCATAATTCTGTTTCCTGTATGCACATTCTCCTTGCTTCATTCACATTCATATATCGTCTCATGCGTACTCTTCTTTATTCTATAACATACTCTCGACATGACCCGTCTCAAGTATTTTTTTTTTAAAGATTGACCAACATTCCCAGATAACGAATAACCTGACAATATTTGAAAATATCCTACTACTACAGCAAGCGGATCATATTGTTTGTGTCTTGATGAGGGACTTAGCCAGCCGAGGAATTGAACTCATGACGCCTGGGTACGACCTAGACGCAATGCCAACTCATCCACTGACCGTTCATTTGATCATGCCATGCCTTCCTCGGGCGTCTACGGCTTCATCTTACATTCACATTCACTTCGTATATTCTCTTTACAATAATTTCTTTGTTCATCTATTCTATATCCCCAAACCATCTAAGCTTCCATTTCTTAATCTTAATCATTACGCTCGCATCAGCTTTGCATTCTTTGCGAATCTCAACATTTTACGCACGATCATACACGGTTTTACAACCACAGAGATCTCATTTCTACAGCATTCAGTCTACTTTCACCCTTCCTCTACCAGTTTCATCCCTCACTGCCATACATGTCCAATATAATAATAATAAAAATAAAAAAACGAAACAAAAAAACAAACAAACAAACACACAAACAAACAAACAAACAAACAAACAAACAAACAAACAAACAAACAAACAAACAAACAAACAAACAAACAAACAAACAAACAAACAAACAAACAAACAAACAAACAAACAAACAAACAAACAAACAAACAAACAAACAAACAAACAAACAAACAAACAAACAAACAAACAAACAAACAAACAAACAAACAAACAAACAAACAAACAAACAAACAAACAAACAAACAAACAAACAAACAAACAAACAAACAAACAAACAAACAAACAAACAAACAAAAAACAAAACAAGTTAAAAAACTGCTAAACATTCTCCTACGTAAAAGTAACATTATGTGTATCAAGATGTCAGTGTTATAATTTAAAATAGTTCTAAAGAGATTCGTATCCCATATCTACTTGTTTTATTTAATGTCAAACCACAAATTGTGTTTTTTTTTACCTGATACCCGATAAATAAATAAAATTGTATTAAACGTTACATTAATCTATCTATTCTCACGTCATTATTTTTCTATTTTTTAGTATAATGTGTATTTGATGGGGAAAGTTTCACTTCCGAATCATGTTGATATTTATATATTTAATAGTGGTTTACCCAAATTATTTCTTATTATTTTCATTAACAATGACGCCTCTGTGTTCGAAATAATAACTATTCCCAGTGTGCTAATCACTTAATGGAGACAGATTTAATAGATAGTTTCAATAAAGAAAAAACTGAATTCAAACAATCAAATATTAATAAATATTTTAAATTGTGTTCCTTAGAAACTTTAGAAATAAACAACAGCAAAAAAAATTGTCTACAAAATAATAACACCCTGTGAATCACCTTTGTTAACCATATTTTCTTTTTATTGTCAGTCCTTCCACCGTTTCGCACCCCCTGCAAATCACCTCTCCAACTCCCACCCTCAGGTAGAAATATCTAATTAGTTCTGTACTTGTTCAATTTAAGTTAGTTTTAAGAATGCTAGTAATGACACAGATGTATCTAAACCGGTAACAAATAAATGAAATTAAATAACAAACGTGGCGGAAAAAATTCAAAACAAAATGTCTAGAAATTATTACATAGTTAATGCCCAAGAAATACAAAAAATAGGTGTTTGACTTGTCAAAAAACAATATAGCAAATAAAGTCTGTCAAGGTACAAAAAGTATGAGGTCATTTATCTGTTGACGTATTAATCACGTTAACGGTTATTATATAATAAGCGATATAATACACTCGTACATAGAAAGTGCACGATAATACATTAAATAAATATTTTTTGCAGACTTTTGACGCAGGTTGAAAATGCGATGCAATGTGCAGAATGGACGAAGATGTATTTTTATCTTGATAAGGTATTCAAAATTCACACATAACCTCACACCACCCAATCTGACAGCGTCAAATGTTTTTTTTTAAACAACACTCGATGTATTTTTCAGCTTAACTAGTAACTTTTTTTTTTGTTTTTAAAATTTAATGTAAATCAAATTTAATAATGTTATTATTAAGTTCTTCAAGTATCTTACATTAAATTTTCAAAAAAAAGTTTACGAATTAAACACAAAAACAGTTAATAATTAACAAGTAACCTTTTGACTGTTTTTTTTTTTAAATTTAATGTAAGTCAAATTCAATAATAAAATGAATTTTTTTATTAAAAAACCTTTGTAACTTTTTATTCTACAAAGGTTTTTTAATCAAAAAATTCATTTTAATATGGAATCCCACCATGAACTGACAGTTTCAAAATAAGAAATAAATTCAATAATGGTATCATAAGTGATGGAAGTATTTTTAGTTTTTACTATTGTGACAGCTGTTTCAGCGTTCAAGGCCATTTTCAAACATCTGTTAATCTGATTATTCACCACTTCTCAGTGTGTTCACATTATCAAAACAATATGACACATTTAAATAAATCAATTAGACAACATTATCATTTAAATGCGGGAAAACACAGTATAAATGTAAAAACCTCACAAAATACAGAATTTTAATTATGTTCGAACTAAATCGGTTTTACCGATATTAAATCATTATTAGAATTGGATGGGAGTAAATAAAATCGGATAAATAAGTCGCCACAATGTGGATTAACCGCAGTTTGAAAATAGCCTTGAATGCCGAAACAGCTGTCACAATAATAAAAAATAAAAATACTTGCAGAACTTAATAAAAACATTATTAAATTTGATTTAGATTAGGTTTTTTTTTTTACTTATATGGAGTTCTACGAATTAAACACAAAAACAAATAATACTTTTGATTGAGAGTCAAATGGTTAGACCACAACGCTATGGAGGCCATCGACTGATTAAAATCTTTTTTTTTTCTTTGCGTGTTTAAAATTTAATACGCGAATCAAAATCTTGCTAATACGCATCAAAAAAAATATCGCCATTCTAAAACGTCGTGTCTGAAATCGATTAATTTTAAAGCAGATGATCGATGGTTGAATAATTCAATTATATGCGTGAATTGTGAACATTATTCGCTTAATTAATTAATTCTTGTTGTTAGATTATAAATGAATTCTGCGCGAGTTCCTTGACCTTTCGGAATCCTTTCTAACTACACTGCATTATTTAATCGATACGAATAGGATTCATCGCGGTGGTATGTATTTTATTTTTTTATTTACTTGCGGTTGGAAGGCTTTAAATATTCTCAGAATTAACTGCTTGTTAAATCAAGTTGTCAATCTGGTAATCTAAAAATACGGTGTCCATCTACCAAACCTGTTGTCATGATTAACTGTAGCTAGAATATTTTTAGTCGAGATATTTTGATGTAATTACTGCACGCAGTTGTTGGCAGGTGATACACTCTCAGATTAGCTAACCATCACGCTGGGGTAGGCAGAGAGAATGTTAAACCACACAACTCTGCTTTGAATCGCATTCGTTGGTATATTCACAAACATACATGTCTCTTATGTCCGGGGACATGAAATTTTCGCGAAATTCGTATTATTTTTTGGTGAAATTCGCGTTATTTATGGCAAAATATTGGTATTTTTAAACAAAATCTTCCATTTCATTATTTTTTTATAATTATAATTTTTTTTCTGAGATCTCACTTTTTTCTTAAAATGTCAGAACTTGTTGAAAAATACGAAAATGTGCGGTATTTACGCGAATAGTGCGAATTTCGCATTCCTCGTGAAAATGGCAAAATTCGCAAATTTCACGTTAAAATAAGTAATTCGCGTTATCGTAAACACGAAATATCAACTCATAATATATAACGTATTTGATTCCCTTGATCATGTCATATCATCCTGGGGCATCAGCGACTTCTTATTCCACCAACTCACGTATCATTACATTCCTCCGACATTCCTTTCGCTGACCATCACTTCTACATGCCAAAACCATATTTTTTTTTTATTATTATTGACTACAAATTCTTACATTATATACTCATTTGTTATTAATTTTAATATTGACTTTGTGGATATTGTATTACTTATTTTTTTATGATCCTTTACATTCTTATGTTTTTTTTTCTTGTTTCATGTGTAATTAACGTTTGTGCATGTTTTCTATTTTCATTTTTTTTATGTGATTTAAAAATGATGTATTTGTATGTAAAGGCCCTCTGGGCGTTTAAATAATGAAATGAAATGTCCCTTGCATAATCTTGTTCAATGCGCTATTCTCAAAACATGTTTGTCACGCTAACTATAAAGCAATGTTCATTAAAATTGAGTAAACGTTTAAAAAAATTCCTCAAACTTTAATCAAGAATGAATCGTGCAATTAAAAACAATGTTAAAATAATAATAAAGTCTTTTAACCGTCCCGAGGTACATCCTCATTGCACAATGTGGGCATATACTCCACACTCCGAGGTAGGACTGTGCAGCTAACGGTGGAATGTTTGCTAACCTTCGCCTTTAACAATCCCATCGGTAGGCCCGTACATTGTTGTTGGCGGAGGTAATTGGACTTTTTCGCAGATGTTCACTAAATTGATAATGAATGGCGTCCGACAAAGTAGAAAGGCCACCGAACGGAAAAGTTTTTTAACGCTGTATGGGGAACCTCCCTTCTAGTTACTTTTGCTTGTACAGAAAAATAATTAAATGAATTAAAAATTACTTTGTAATCACCACTTTATTAATATATACATATCAACATGTTTCGAAAGCGAAGCGTTCCTCGCCAGGAATATAATGAAATATTTATATAATAATTTTATATAATGAAATATTGTTTATATTATAACAATTGTATTTAAATAAATAGAAATCCATAAACAAATTAATAAGAAATATGAAGAAGCATCACTTTTGAATGTTTTTAAATTACCCCAAATTTGTTTGAATGTATGCAACGTATTTAAATAAAATTTGATCCGGGTAACATAAAATCAAGGAGTAATATCTCCGTAGCGTCCTGAGTTGACCATTGACACCGAGGCAGAATGCGTGGGCCATACGGAGAACGCGAAACGTTACTCTTCCAAACAAATTTATATTATCCAACACGAATGTTTGTTTTGTTTTTATAATGCATCTTGCGCGAAGGTGACTTTTGAATAATTTCAAAATCAAATACAAAATGTTAATAAGGCAAAACAAAGGGTTTATTGAGAAATCGCACATGTAAAAAAATACATTCCTTGAGTACATTTTATTGTCCCTCTTCGCCCAGTAATTTAATCTTAACGAGTTTTGGAAATATTGTTGGATTCGCATAAGGATGCGTTTAGGCATGGTAATCAGTTATTTCAATTAGCCATCCCTGGTGGATGGAGGCCTCCGTGGGTGTCTTAATTGTTATTTCTTTATGTAATACCTTACAATAGTCGCAAATACCCAGAGCTACTGGAGCGATGACATTTCCCGAGTATGAAAAGCTGGAGATAGTGTGGAGGGGAATAAAGGTTAGGAAGTATCTGGCTCTCCAAATCTGTTCACTTAATATTGCTAAAGATATTTCAAGCAATGTTTTAATTCTTAATTGTGTTTTGGGTTAATTTAGATAATGACACTTAGAAGGTTCTCTCAAAGGCGATCAAGTGGAACAAGCTGCAAAATATCGTACGTTTTTGTTCGGTGATTAAATCATTTATGGTAATTATTGTTATTATCAATGGATTAATAATTTATTGCATCATCGGTTGTTTATAGGGTATAAAATCATTATTCAAAGCGTTGTAAAATAGGACACATAAAACCTTTTAAACAAACATAGTTATTTGCACCTAATCATTAAATTGACCAAATAAATATAATAATGGTGTCGCTATGCCAAAACCTCGGATTAAAAAATCGCAAAAAAATAGGTAAGAATGCTTAAATAATTTATTTTTAGTATGAACTTGGCATTTGAGAAACCCACGCCAAGAACAGCGAGCTCGGAGGAGAGATATATTAGAATATACTTTGGAGATAATCCATAGATAGATGGAGAGATAGATCGATAACGTTTCGGATTTTAAATCAATTCTGAGTGGTCTTTCAAATGGGCTTGAGAGATTTTTCCTCTCTGTATAAAACCGAAAATAATTTCTTTTTTTTATTTTCTTTTTGTAAAAAAAACGACTTTGCATCTAAAAATTCAGTCATATTATTGTAATTTTTTTCACACTCGTGAGATCTCTATAAACTTATTTAATTATTTTAAGCACTGTAAGATTCTTTTTTTTGTCGGAGTTCGCAGGTTCAAAACCACAGGGGCATATAGTTTTTTTTGTGTATTTTGCATATAACTAAATTTAAATTGTGTATAATATATCTGAATATCTTTTAAGAGTGGGAGGTACTTTCAATATCACCCTGGCGAAAAACCGCCATACAGAATCAAAAGGGTGCTTGAAATGGCCCTATTCTGAAGAGCTAGGTACTTTTCAATCTTCCTCTTTCCTATCTACTTCATCTCCCCATTTCATTTAGTCATCGAATATACATACAGACTAAAAATTGAGATACCATAGTCCCATAGACTCTAGTTCAGTGTTCACATTAAAAATAATAAAAAACTCGTAGTATTTTCATTGATAAATTTTAAACATGGTTTGGATGGAAGCGCTTTTAAAACTGTTAATAAATTGTTACAATATATAAGACAAACATTCTTGGGTTACGAGTAACCTCACAATATTTTAAAATCTTCTACTACCATCATAATAAGCCGAAAATATTGCTTATGTCGTGATGGAGGACTTAACCAGCCGATAAATTGAATTCACGATGATTTCTGTGCTACTGACCAGTCTGCATCGAGTATGATGTGTTGAGATAGGCTTAGAAACCATTATGTTTATAATTACAGGCAGTGAAAATATGAAGACAAAAAATGTCCTGACATTTCAAACTGAAATTTGCAAATTGAATCCAACTCAAATTTACAAATAAATAAAATACTTTTTTTACTTTTGAATTGACGGATAAAAATAACATTTGGCAGCAAGATCTGATGGGAAATAGGGTGGTCCCGTGGCGCGTCAGTCCCTTCACTTCATCCCACCGCTGCGGCCTCAAATATTATCAATATTTACCATCAGCAAACAAAACGCAACTGATGATGAAAAATCTACAGAGAATCAGCGCCTCAGGAAACTGATACTCGGATACACGCTTTCAAATTGGGCAACGGTTTTTCAACGTGATAAATATCACAGAATGTTAGCCTCTCAAACCCTTTAAATTAGATTTTTCTGCGATACCTACCAACAGCACTTTCCCAATCAAATATGGCCTAATCTCCAATTGGGGGATATTGGGAGGCGGATGGTGGATACTTCACATAGCTAAAACCCTTTCAAAATGTATTTCCTTTCTGAATGGTGGACTCGTATTACAAGTGAAACCACATTTAAAAAAATGTTTTCGGTTGCTAAGTTACAATTTTTCTAAAATACCGTTAGGTTTATTTCGACATCGCACTATTAATTTTTTTAATGTTGTCTAAAGTAATTAAAAACTGTCAAGATCAATTTAAAATTAATGAGAAGTACTTTGTATACACCATCGTTTTATGTATAAAATAATATCAACCTGTTTTGAAATCGAAGCTCCCCTCGTCAGGATACACAGTGTACTGGTATAAAATTATTTGTAATTATTTATATTTAATACGAGTATATCGCTTTAATTTTATTAATGACGACACCACAAAGTAATTTTACTTTTACAGAAGAAAAACTAAATTTATTTATTTATTTAGGACTAGCTGATGTACCCGGCGCTGCCCGGGGTTAAGAATGGTTTGGAGTAAATTTTTGAGGTTGTTATATGATACCCCTACCCCTACCCCTACCCCTACCCCTACCCCTACCCCTAGCACTACCCCTACCCCTACCCCTATCCCTACCCTAACCCTTCCCCTAACCCTCCGTACCCATACCCTTACCCCTAACCCTACCCAATAATTTTCCTCGTATTTCGAACATCAAGTACTTAAAATACGAACATAAAAAATCATCTAGAACCAAAATTCTGCTTTTAGGAATGGGAAAGTGGGATGGGGTGTTTTTTTTAAATCTTGTGTAGACAGCGATCTTCCTCCTGTTTTGAATTTAAAGTGTGCAAAATTTCATCAAGCTCGAAATAACTGTATTAGTATAAAAAATGAACAATCATTCCTTTTCATATAGATAACGGAGCCCCCTTGTTATTGTTGTCGTATATTTGCGCACATTCAGAGTACATACTGGTAAATCTATCTCCGTTATTGGGCATAGAACAATATTTCCATGGACAAAATTTAAAGAACCGCCATTTTTAAAAATGTGATAACAAATCTGTTAGCAACAATGTTATGATACCACAGTTCTAAAATCCTAGCGGCACACATAATAACATAACAGCTCCGCGTACATTACAGTGTTGCCATGACTACCGCCCGCCATATTTGCAGACGACCAACGGCCATGAACGTGGCAACAGTCGTGATTCTACGTTTCCCGCCCAACGAACGCCGTGAGGCGAGGAAGGCGGTAGGCGCGAGCGGTACCTAGTACCTACCCAACTCATAGTAGGTAGGCACCGGTCTCTGCTGTCTACGTATCTGCCCAAATATTTTAGCAAATAATAAATTCACGTACACATTTAAAATTGAGTGGAGAATTCGTACCTAAACTTGCTGCAGGTCATGTTATCCACATTTCCTGCGAGGCAGTTTACTTTTTTTTTAAATATTTTTTTAGAATTGTATTACATAACTCAGTATACTCAGTTTGATTGTAAGAATTGTCTCATTTTTTTACATATTATCAGTAGATTTTATTTCTAACATTAGTTTTACTTCTTGGTATTTGCTTTCATGATCTACGGAGGTAGAATAACTTGACTTTTGTTTTTATTATTTTGTAGCAGATGTCTATTTTTTGTAATCTCAATTAATGCATTTTATGCCTCTTTGTTCTCCGTATACATTTTGGGATTTTTAAACTATACACATTTGTGCTTCTCTATGCATAGTAGGATAGTATGGTTCACAGGTGTATTGAATTCTGTATTCAAGAATTTGTTCAGCATTAATTGATAACCCAACCTACTAAGCACGGGGAGCACGTTACATAATGTAAACATTTTTTTAATCGCCATCACATAATTAGATTTTTTTGCCGTGAATTTTCAAACTTTTTCTATTTAATGACTTTAGGTAACCACTAACCGGCTGGCCTTGCTAAGCAATTTACGACTGCATTTCTTCAATTTATGGAGACGATATTGATACGATTAGAGCGCAAGGTTCCGGATAAACCATAAGGTCCTGGGTTCAAGTACCGCTAGCGTTATATTTTTCTTTTCTGTGTCTTTTCGGTTTTATGTTTCATTTTGAGAGATGTTAATATTATGTTCAATGATTAAAGGTTCTCATTATTGTTTTCGACTAAATAATTTACAGATTTTTTTTAAATAACGAGCTCGCTTCTGCGGACCAACTCTTTAAAAAATGCTTCCGATCCTCCATTTTATAATATGTCTATGTAGTTTATGCGTTAAATCATGCGTTGTGTGACGGAAACGGCGCTATAGAAATAATCATTTTTTTATTATTATTAAGGAACTCAAGTGAAAAATATTATTTAATCATTGAAGAGGATAATATTAACATATCCTAGATGAAACACAAAACCGAAAAAAACAACAGAAAATAAAAAGGTATCAGTCGCATCTGGGACTCGAACCCAGGACCTCTGTCTTTTCGGGACAACCGCTTTACCGACTAAGCTAATGAGACCAGTTCAATTTATGCAATCTTTACCGATATCATAGATCAAGTTCAATACTTGTCAATATTATCCTCCATTTTAAATCCGTAGGTATATTACCCCCTTTGGAACTGGAGTGGTAACAGTAAGAAAATAGCAGAATACACCGTATCATTTGTTGCATATCTTTCAATATAAGAAAAAATAGTATAAATAGAATTGAAAATATGAAATATCTTGGTATACACATATACAATCTTCTTAAATGGAATACTCATGTTACAAACTTAACGACAAAACTAAGGAAACTCGTCTATTTCTTTAAAAATGTTAGATATTTACTGAATATCAGTTTTTAGAAATGGAGTTGTATTTGCTCAATTATATTTAAGTACGTTTTGTACGTTCAACTAACCTAGTGTAAGTATTCCCAGGAGCATCAACATTGATATATTGGTTCAGCGCCTAGGAAGTATCAGAAGCCGTGCCGGGTAGAGTCTGACATTTTATGGAACAAAAAAATGAGGGTGTTGCGAGCGTTTAAAACATTTTACATGGCAAGACACAATAATTCAATTTCACATTATCGACATTCTTCACAATACCCTTTCGAAATATCGAACCGAAGTAATACCTACAATCATAAATGAGTATAAAATGTAGTGAGAGCATCTCCTGTCCCGATCCTTTCTTCCTCTTTCTCTCCCCCTTCCTTCTTATTTTGTTTTTTTTTTCTAATAAAACATCCGTACTTAACTACTGGTAGCATAAGAAACTTTTTTGGCTTACCTTTTGTTCAACTTCTTTATATAAATCTGTATTAAAAGCTGTTTGTTTCTTACAAATAAATAAAGACCGAGATGGCTCATAGGAAGATCATTTTCAGGTAAAAAACGCACAATGGTCCAAATGCATGGTTTTTACTTTCACCATGCGTTATCCAGAAATTAGTGGTACTTTCTGAAAGTATATGATTCCACATCACGTTTTAAGACAAATTTATGCTCAATCTTTTTAAATTATACATGTCTTCGAAAGGAAGACAATTACACGGAAAATGCATTTTTTTGCATTTCTGAAGCTTATGTATCGAAATAAGCATGTTAGATAAATAAATGAAAACAAAATAAAGGAACAACAATACAAAATTTTAATAAACGTCAAAAAATGAATTACGATATTTTCATTGTTTCTTCAAAGCAAACTGTCAAATCCGAATGTGGGGAACAAGATTTCAAAGCAAATGTCAACTCGGTATTGCCATATTACTGAAAAAAAATAGTTATACTTTATTAAATCTCTATGTTTTAATGCCAAACCTATCTCCTTGGATGTTTATCAGTTCTTGACGAAAGTATATCTGTGTCTTATGTAACTACTTTACTTTGATGAGAATGATTATTTTGATCAATAATTTTCTGTTCGAATGAATCGTGATCAGTATTCTCGTATATGATAGATCAATCAAATATGGAATGGCTGGTTTACACTCTCGGCGAGAATATCCTAGGCAGCCCGAGCGTGTGAGTGTAGTTAACTCACTCGTCTCGCCTCTTCTCGGCGTCCGTAGCGTATCCTCGCCTACCCTCTGTCCTGTGACGGTTTTTTGTACCTGAATTAGTGGACTCAAGGCAAATAATCATATTTTAAAATTATACCGAATATTGATATGAAAGTAGCCACTAAATTACCAATTATAATCCATGCAACAACTGCGTAATACATGAGAGAGAAGGGGTAGCGTTCTGGCTGCCTCTCCTCGAAAAAATCTCGTTTATACATTCAGCTCCGTAGAAAAGGTGAAGAAAATTAATTTCCCATTTTTTACATAGTAAACTTAAGAAAGACTAGACGACATGTAATACGCACTCACGGATGGAGCTAATTTAAATATTTTAGAAAAAATAAAATAATGTTATTGTAAAGTTGGTTTCATAAATATACCTGCATGACAAAATAATATATTTCCTCCATAATTCGAATGAGACTAGGTCACACTTCTTGTCATAGTCATCTCGCCAGGTTCCACATAGTCAGCTCTCCTTATTGTGGGTCACAGGATACTCTGGACCATAATTTCTTTGAGTGTCCTATCAATGACCAATTTCCAAATCTTATGCATAAATTGGTAAAATTATAAATTGGCTCCCTACCAGTATTCCCTGCCTTCTAAGTCTCAACTCCCCCCAAATTAACAAAAAATTGCAAAATATATTTATAAAAATGGCATTAAAATTTAAGTCATTGAGGATTAAAATCACATAAATTTACACTGTAACTTATTTGCTTCAATTTTATGTGCCCAAATATTATATCTTCTTTAAAAGTAACTAATTTGAGGAACAATCTGTAGTATTAAAATCTAACTGATTAAACATGGCCAAGATCGCCCTTAATGAGTGAAAGTCATAAAATAACAACAACAAATAAAACAGATTTGATTCGTATTTAAAAAAAACGATTCATCTTAATATTTAACAGAAAGTGCTAAAATTTCTTTAAAATTTGCTTAATTTCTTTTTAAAAATGAAATTAGCGCCATCTGTGGGCGCATATCACGTTTCATTTAACCTTAATGGCCTATTGATATTGTTACATCAGTTCCTTGATAAATCCCGTGATTCGGCAAGCCATTGACTAATATTAAAATAAACGAGTTCCATTGAATCATCTAGGCTTGTAAGATGTACGTATGTTATGAATCCTCAGTTTCGATGATTTAGTTTTGGAAAGCACGTATGCTAAGTGTCTATTATTCCGTATTGATCACTCCATTAAAGTTTATTCAAGAGAAAACAGACCATTTTGAGAGAGTCCAACGTATTATTTGTTTTATGGCTGATCGAAATATAATCAACATTACGACGAAACGTACACTCGGTGCTATTTAGAAAGTTGGAATTCGTTTGATATTAATGTCTTCGATTACTCTCGACCAGATAGTTGCATAAATCTCACGAGTCGTAGTCTAACGATGCACCTAACTGTCAAATGGACATTATCCCATTCGGGCGGGAGATCGAAGACAGAGACATCAACGCGTCACCTAGCCGAGAGCAAACAACGAAACACTTAGACCACTGCCACTGAGAAAATAACATATAGTCGCACGGTCAAAGACATCGCTTCGAGAGCCCAAAATGCCACGGATGTTAACGCTGTTACCTGGGGCCTGGCTCTATAGCCACCACCACCTATAGACTATAAGACTATAGGCGGAGTGTCTCGCCCACGCAAGTCTCAGCTGTAGACTTCGTTCAGTGCAGCAGTGGGCTGTAATAATTTAATTGCTTTGCATTGTATAAATTCCTTCATTTACAGCTGCAGTTATGGCGTTCTATGATAAGCTGCGTAGATGTGCTTGAGATATTGCTTTGGTTAGATTCCAAGTAGATTTCCTGAAAATCCTGTTTTCCGTGATGCAATCTTACAGGCTATATGCCCTTGTGTACGTTAAGTTCTATTTGCACGACTCTCCCTTTGGGTTGAGGTACAATAATTAAAATAAAAAAAAATTGAAAATGAATTATTTCACCTAGTGTTTCATACCGCAGAGCAAATAATACACAAAGATGCCTTAACACGCAAGGGAAAGAAACTAAAACAAGTAAAAAAAGCTCTACTTGTTTACAAAACCCGAATACGTTGTTAAAGTAGTAGAATAATATTGACAAAGTCTTGAATTTGAGACATGATATCGATGAAGATGACATAAATTGAACTGGTCTCATTAGCTTAGTTGGTTAAGCGGTTGCCCCGGATAAGCAGAGGTCCTGGATTCGAGTCCCAAAATTTTTTTTTCTGTCTATTTTTTCCGTTTTAATTTTTCATTTAGGTTATGTTAATATTATTTTTTACAATGATTAAAGTATTTAGTTTGATTAAAATATCTTTGTGGAGTCATATTTAATAAATCAGTAATAGTTACTTTATTTAAAACCACTGTATTTAATATGTAAATATCTACATGTTTCGGGAGCTAAGCTCCCTTCTTCAGGATGAACAATTTACCTACTAAAATTATAAATAAAATAACAATTTACCTACTAAAATATTATTTAAAATTTGCTTACCGCAGTAAAAATCAAGCGAAACAATCGTGAACGGCAGTATAAAAGGCTGATGCCAAAAATAAGTGTCACGTGACCTTTGCCTTCAACCGCCCAAATGGTACGTTAGGGCAAGTTTATTAATTCTGACATCAGTGGTTTCATACACACACACCTCAAAACCCAAATTTTCTGTAATTTATGACAACATTACAACAAAATACTTCTAGGAAATTCGCCGCTGTAAAGTTACAGATTTGCAGATAAACTGATCGGCACGTTGAATATATTAATGAACTTAAATTAATACTGAATCTTCAATCACAGAAAATCAATATACTCGTATAATGAGTGCACTCATAATAGAAGAAACTGCACATCGATCGATACACGAACTATCGTTTTTAGGCGTTAAAATCATTTTTCTTATGTGTTGGTAAGATTGAGTGTTCATGCGAACAGACAGGAGCTGGATCCAAAATGTTCTATTCCAAGTATTAATATTTAACCATCAGCCCTTAAAAATTCGCATTATTTAAGTCGTTAACTCAAGAAATGCTACCAATGATTTATCCATTAATTCTATAAAGATAATCAGTAAAATGTTCAAGATTTGAAAAGTCAAGCATCCTAAAATAGTAATCGTTTAAATTTCACATGAAATACTTACTGGAATTTCAGGAAAACCTTTCAAAATTGTATTCACAGGTTTTTAAACTGCACGTATTTTCAGATATTTTCAGACGTATTTCATAGAATTTGACAATTTCAATTTCAGGCTTTTTGTCTTTTGAAACCTTATATATTTTCCTAACCACCCGTATAGAACTTACAGATAAATCATTTGTAGCAGTGCTTTAGTTAATATCTTGCAAAGTGATGTTCATGGTATTTTGTACATGGAGTCCTGGTCCGGACCAACAAGTTTGAGTATTTATTTACTCCATTGAAATGTCGTTATGATACTATTTTTAATATGATTTGTTGACATACTCACATAAATATAAAACTTAACTATAATCACAACATTCACCAACATAATACACGACCACACTACTAACTACACATATCAATAATACACTCGACAAAATACGGACTTAAATCATTGGAATACATTGCTTACACCAGCTATAACAAGTTGTCTGAGGAATTGAAACATGTGTGCGCTTCGGAAAAATCTCGAAATGAAATTCTGAGATCTTATTGTTTAAAATGCTATTTGGAAAATCATTTATCATAGATACCAACTCTGTTCTGATGGCCGTTCTTAAGCTTTGTAGATTTTTATGTACGTATATGTCTCTCTTGTAAAACCTCGCTATGTATTTCTATTATATGTGAATGTTTCGAGCCTGTACATTTATTAATGTTATTTTCCTATTGTTCAGATTTTTTTGTTTTGTTTTTATATCTTCATTTACATATTTGCCTTTAAAGCTTTGTAAAACTTAATATTATGTAGCAAAAATTAACAGTCCCAAAGTGGGTTGAATTGATAACTAATGGGAATACAACATTGTCATGTCTTTAAGCAAATAAAAATAACAAAAAATAAAATAACATTATATACAACTTTGAATAATCTATCAACAACGATCATCCTTTTCTGTATCCTTTTCTTATCTAAGATAGATCAATTAATCTATAAATTTTGTAATCTTCATCATTGCCTAAAAATTCTTAAACGTTGCAACACATATTTAAAATTACCTTTTTATAAAAAAAAATCCAACCGAGGACTCTTTTATCAGCTTCTACAAAATCGAATGAACGGTTGAAAAATAACATGCAATACCTCCGTAATTTTATTTGAATGGCTTATATTTGGCTTTGACCATTGGGTAAATTTGTTTTTAATTAGTCATTCGGCTATGTTGGAAACTTCTCATCCATTAACACTTGTCATTTAACAGTTAATAGCCGTGGTAGATGTCGAGTTTCGTAATGAAAAAAATTCCTATGATACTTTTACAACACGCAACATAATGTTGATACTTAGCAAAGATATACCGTAGCCCAACATATAAACTGGCCGCCAAGCTTTAATTTATAATGATAGAAAAAATATCACACTGGAGACGTATTTAGCCTGAATACCAACATAAATAATGCCTTCTGCATTTAATTATTTTACAGTGCGACGCTTCATGCTCTTGTCCGATATATCCATTGGTAAAGCACACGGAGGATTGACTTTTTACGTAACTTTTTTTAAGCATGCATAAGATAAGGCATAAACAGTTTTTTGTTTGTTTTAAATGTGAAAAACATGTTTAAAAAACACCCGTAAATGCTGCAGTCTTAGGTAAAACCTTATTCAAACTTGTGGAAAGCAAAAAATATATTTGAGTAAAATATGTTTTAGAAAAATCTTATTTGAGTAAAATATGTTTTAGATAAATCTTATTTGAGTGCATGTCTACTTGTATAAAACATGACAATTACGGAAAACTCGGGCACAAGCTATAATTTAATTAAATTTGGCTTTGCATGTAATGTTTACAACAAGGAAAAAAATCATTTCCGGGAACCGGGGAGTTTATTCGAATATAAGGTGATACAGATACATGTAATTTACCCATCTCACTTGACGATATCTGTTATCAAAAATGTATATGTGGTTACGTAAAAAACTGCTTAAAAATACATAAAATATTTAAAAAAAAATACGTAACGAAAAAATAATAAAAAAAAACAACACCACTCGGTTGAGACATGGTTGCCATTTCGAAAATTTCTATCGTCAATGAAGTGACTGGAAATCTTGTTTCACCTTGTCCACCGATGGTCTTGCTAGTTCACCAGTGCATACGGTGTATCACGGGATAATAGTGTATTTACGCAATAATTGTAATTAATTGTTTAATGGTGGTGACCTCATCTAGTCTATCATATATCGATGTGTTAAGGTGAACTTCTTCCACGCTCGAGCGCCGCAGTTTTAAATTTTTAGTCTATTATCAAGTAGACGGGTCGCGGGTCAAATCGTGAACGATAATTTTTTATCACTCGAAATAATGTTCCAATAATAATATGAAAGCTCTCCAAGCTTTGATTGATGATTGTGTAAATGATTTCAAGATTTATTAAGTATTTTGTGTACAACATTTATCAGACATTAAGTTGTTTACTGAAGGGGCAGACAGAGAATATTAAAAGCAATAAATATATTCACCTCCAAAATTAATGTAATTGTAACATTTTTGGATAAACGATTACATCATTATGTAGCATTAAGCGTCTAGGCTCTACTCTGAGATCGCAGATTGAAATCCTACCTGATTATCCTCCACACAGTATTCCCAAAGATGATATATGCCTTGAGGGAAATTATTTCCTATAAGTTCTCCTGTGTGGAGTTACCGTAAAAAAATATATATATATACTAAATTTGTCGAAAGAAGCGAAGCTAGCAGTCCACAATAGAGTGCTGATACCAACCCTGATGTATGGCAGTGCGGCATGGAATTGTCAGAGGAAGGATGAAAGTAAACTGAATGCCGTAGAAATGAGATCTCTGAGGCGAATGTTTGGAAAAATCATGTAAGAAAAATATTGAAATTCGTAAAGAATGCAAGGCTGATGTAAGCGTAATGAGTAAGATTAAAGGGACGCTTAGATAGTTTGGGCATGTATAGCGAGTGAAAGAAGAAAGAAGTGTAAGAAGAACATATGACGCGAATGTGAATGGAAGAAGAATCCGGGGACGCTCGGGGAATACATGGCACGATCAAGTAAATCAAATAATTGAGTCGGGCCATGTCAGAAGTCGGAATAATAGAAGAGAATGTATGAGACGATGGCAAGATCGAGTTGTTTGGCGGTCCGTCCTTTCTGCCTACCCCTGTGGTAAAACGTCGTGATGGTTGGTTAGTTAGTTAGTTGAAATATAGTAAATCTGTAGGCACCTTATTAATGCTGAAAACACTGGAGTCCTTCGATTTACCATTTCTGTAATAGCTGAGCCTAGAACATAGGTAGTCCAGTAATACCATAAAGCAAGGTAAAACTTCAAGCCACTTTACTCAGAAATTTTTCAAATGTGACTATAGAGTTAATTAATCTAATTTCATCATATACTCACATACTGTTAATGCTAAAAATACTAGGGTCCTCCGATGGACCATTTCTAAAAGAGGCGAAAACACCGATAGTCTAGTAACACATCAACAGGAACGACTTCGCGGCCTGGTTCATACAAAACTTAATTTTAGAATTGAGACCGAAATATCCACCTAAACTGAGTGATCTTATTTTTCATCAAAAGGTATATCAAATATCTAGAACGCATTGGACTTATTTTCTCAAAAAATATTTTAACTTATAATATAGAAAATAAAGGCCAATATCGAATTTTCGCGATTTCAGAAGCAACTTTAGCAATAATTTGGAGGCTAATGATGATTTAAAAAAAACGACCTTTTTACTGTGAAAATATAATGATTTAAAAAATAAAAATAAATAAAAAGTGATAAAATAAGAATTATGGACTTAATGTTAAATTAAAAACGACGAATTTACGTTGAAACACAAATTTACCGTACATAATTTAAAGTATCATCTACCCGAAAAAACGTTTTTCTTATTTTTATTTTACTCTACATAATCATATTTACATAACAAAAATAAAAAAAATAATATTTTTTACCATGAACCAGAAAGTAATTTTCAATGTTATCTCTAAAATCATGACAAAATAGATTTTTTTATTGACCTATATTTCAAAATTTAAAACAAAAATTAATAAAATACTTCGAATCCGTACAAGATATACGAGTACATTAACACCTTTAATTTAAAAAAAAAACATCATCCAGTTTAGGTGAGTATTTTTTCTAATCGAATCCAAAACTAAGTCTTGTATGAAACAGGCCGCGCAGCCGTTCTTCTTAAAGGGAAGTGAAACTTCATGCCTCTCTACTCAACAATTTTGCAAATGTAACTTCCGAACTTTCAGCTTTAAAGTAGGTACAAATATTAGCATCTTCATTCAGAGTGGATTATACCCACTCTCAGTATTAGGTACCCTGGTGAGGGGTAACTTCCTATTATTACACTTCCCTAATTTCACTGACTTCACCCTCATATTATTTCCCAAACAAATGTTAAAAGTATGCCATAATTTTACTGGCAGCTGCATGCCTAGTGTGACATTACAAAAAAAAATACCGCCTGTTATTTTCACACTAAAAACACACTCTTATATTATTTATTAATTAAATACGTATAAGAATTTACAAAAATCCTTGTGTAATTTTGTATTTCTAAATCTGGCGTCGAATAATTTAGCTGAGATTTTAATAAAATCTCGATAAATCCCGTATAATTGTAGATGAAATTAAATACGTGGAAAGATTTATAGTCGAATTTCTATTCGCCTCTTCACACTGTTATGAATTCTTGCCAATGATGACCTTTCGACCTTTGTACACACATATTTCATTATATCGTATCTGAAAAATTACTGGCATTTACATATGAGCATTCATAATTGGTAGAGTTCCTCATTCGTGGAAATATCTAATATTCATATGGTCAAAGTTTCTTGATAGTATAACATGTGTTCTTTAAATATAATTGGTCACATTATAGTGCTAAGTTACTAGTTGATTGATAATAAAAAAATTAAGTTAAAGTTATATTACTATATTGTATCAACTATAGTTCTGTATCTTATTTTTATCCTCCCATCTGTCATCCTCGTTGTATCGGACAACATTGACTTACTACAATAAAATTTTAAATTTGAAATAATTTAGGAACTATGTTTATGGCTCTCACATAATTCTACTTGACTCACATTTAAAAAGGTCCTTTTTCCCTTTGTTTAAATGAATTCACCCTAGGTGTGCGTATAGATTTCAAAAAAAGGATTATCCTCAAGAGTAATTAATTTTTAACGCATTTGTAAATATGTTCCTTCGCTTCCGTTAGTATCCCATGAATTCCTGTAGAGATTAATAATTGCTGCATAAAACGTGTAGAAACCGTACAATTTATCCCATTAAATAGGGACGCGACTGATCCAACCATCCAGAATTTTATTGACAAAATCCTTACCCAAGGTCCATAAAGAGGAAACAGGCGATATATTGTTGATGTCACTCACTTTAGCATTCAGTACACTCGTATTATTCCGGAGTTCATAATATTAGCGAATATACAATATTTAATTCAACATATTAGACATCCTTTGGATAAGTATTTAAGTTATTTACCGCTTTATTTGCCAAAACTATATTATATTCGTCAAGTTAGACTTATTCATCTCAGCACCTTACAATTTTCCAACCTAACATCAATTCACACAATTATACACAGACTAGATCCATTCCCTTCCCCTCCGTCCCACCATACCACCCCCATAGACTAAACTTATAACTTTTTCTATTCACTAATTAAGACACTTGAATGAAAACCACTTTCGGTTTTTTTATATATATTTACCATACTTTGTAAATATTGTAAGCTGTTGATTTTCCAATTAAAATAAAATAAACGTATAAATATATCAACATTATTTTTATGCAATACTAATGAATTAACATTATGTTATTTAAGCCTCCGCATTCAAAATCTTTATGTACATATTAATAACTTCCCTTGAAAGCTTAAATTTTTTATGCACTTACCAAAAAGTGTGTGTTTAGATAGTGTATAGAGAATTTGAATTTTTTTTTAACGAAATCGGTTTTACTGATAATAAATCATTATTTTTAAAAACCCGTCCAAATTAGATTGGGGAGGGAGTGAATAAAATCATATAAATAAGTCGTCACAATGTGGATTAACTGCAGTTTGAAAATGATCCAATAATAAAAACTAAAAATACTTGCGAAACTTAATTAAATTTGATTTAAATTAAATATAAAGAAAAACTAATGGATTTCGAATTAAACACAAATACAATTAATAAGTATGTCGTTTTTATTAAGTATTTTTCAAACGATCGCTTCTTCTCGCTACCTTAATGGTATATTTTCTTTTCAAACAATGTTCACTTTCCGCTCGGAGGGTTTTCCTGGGTCTTAGTTTCGTTCATTTTTACAGACGTATGAGTTGATACCTAATAAAAAAGTTACGAGATATCTTTGAAACCTTAAATTCTCTCTTTTCTATAGTGTTTGTTTACTTAATTTCTTCTATGATAAAGTTTAAAATAAATTAAGAACTAATATGACTCACAACTGAAGCAAAACTGCGATATACATATTTATATTATTATTAAACTAGTTATTAGACTGTTCTCAAATTTCTGGTATTCACAAAACTCTCTATTTCAGGTTAAACGATCCCGCGACCTTGGCCATGAAAGTCTGAGTGCTCGTATTTAAATATATCATAAATAAACCAGTGATAACCAAATTTTTACTTGCCAAAAGGAATTCTAAGAATATTTTCTTCATCTATAAATCTACATAATAAACCTCGTCTTCCATCTCGGAATGTTTAATTCCAGATTGAATGACGATACTTTAATTTTATAGACTTTATGACAAGATATCTTTGATATATTTTTTTAATATATTTCAAAGACAGGGCAAATGTTTTAGTGTAGTGATCAAGATATGATTGCCGGCTATCAAACGCCCATTTATTGGTATTCAAACGTAGGTACTGCTTTCTACAGCCAAGGTTACGACATTCATTCGTATCTTTACCGTTTCCATAAAATCCATATCACACAAACTAATATTATACGAGTACTTCTCCAACATTATGACACTCATAACCAGAGGCGTGCATTCCATACTGGCGCATAAGCACTGCCATTAAAATAGAAATAAAATTAAAATTAACAAAATTATTCCAAGAAAATCAAAAATGCAAGCTATGTTCCAGCTACGAATGGCAGCGCCGTACGTACCCCACCAACAGTCGTACCATAACGTATCAAAAGCAGGAACTCAGTATGCATAATGGCTCACATTTCATAATCAAATGTTGACTGTATTCTGCACAAATAATGTGCATGTGTGCACAATGCGCAATTAAGGGAAGACTCGTTTGTGTTAGTGTCGAAAAAGACCATGCCTTTTGATACAATTCACAAGACAGTAATCTGCGCCATCTTTTGGCACATCTTTTAATCACTACAACTTTACTAACGAAATAATTTTTATATTATCTTTATTTCAGTGATTGTCTTGTAATATGCATAAATGAAGCGGTTATTTGAATATTCGATGTTGCAGATAATCTCAACCAATTCGCTAAAGCCAGCAGCTATGCCATTATTAGCGAAATCTTGCCACGTCCATGGTATTTTTTTAAACATCAATTAATTCGCAATTTTTCCTATTGCTTACCCTGAGTAAAAACTCTGTGCATGCCATGACTCATAATCATAACTGAGCTGTTGATAAATAATTGACTTAAAGATGAATTGATTTCTATCTAATATTTAATGTCATTCAATGAACTATAAAATAACGTCTTAATTTCGAGCTGTTGATCTTTTAAGAAAAAAAAATTCAGAAAAATAAATCTTTTCTTCACTATTACCTGTACAGGAACAGTAGTTTTATGGGGTTTATTACAAACTTTATAAAACTGTCAATTAGCGGTGGGCGAAGCGGCTCGGTTTAGTGAGCCGGATCACTAAATGAGCTCTCTGTAAAGACAATCCACATGAAAACTGGACGAAAAAACTATCGTGTAAGAGCGTCTTAAGGACGTCATTAGGAGGGCCAAGGGAGCGAGGGAGAGGGCATGGTACGGGGAGACGCGAACCGTCGTTCAATCGAGCTGGATCAGCGAACCTGTAGTGATTGATCCGGATCAGTGATCCGGATCATCGAGCCGCTTCGCCCACCATGGAGTGTCAATCCATTGTGGAGTTCTTATTTATTATGATTTTTTTCAATTAAATAAACCTTTTAACTTTCTTCCGCTTGATTATTTCAGACTGGACCGGTTTCACCTTAAACCAGACATCTTCTGACTGGTACATTTTCAACACAATCTATGCTATAAGTATAATACATAAATACTAAACATACAATATATACCATGGATTGAATTTAAATTGTAACGACCTGAAGATGCCCGTTATCAGGTGAAACCAGTCCCTTCTAAAATAAACAAGTGTGCAAGAGTGTTACAAAGATTTTTTAATGAAAATAATTAATATTATTAAATGATTTGAATTTTTTTGTTTGTTTTTTAATTGTTAAAGGGATTTATCAAAGCTCCGTATATACCTCATGATGGAAATCACGTTGAAATCATAATGTTGTGCTAATTTTATGACGCCAGAGTTCACTATTTAGAGTTTTTGTCGCTTTGGTACTTAGATTATCGTAGATTAATGGGTTTATTTTTATTTTTATGCGAGTTCAGCACAAGAGTCCCAACTGATTCCAAACGTCTGGAGCCAGTGAGACCATGGCATCTCTAAGTGGAGTATGTTGTGAGGCTGAAGGTAGCAAAAGTGGTTTTAGCCATTTCAAGCAACTTTTCGATTTTGTATGGTAGTCTTTCACCAGGGCGATACTGAAACTATCTGTCACACTGTAGATGATAAAAGTTTGTAAGATTCGGAATTAAGAGATAACAAGTTGTTACCCTTAAAAATCACGAGATATATCTTGACTTGCCAAGGAGAAAGCAGAGAAAAGTTGTCACTACAGAATCACAAAATTGACCCCTTGGAATAACAAGATTCCATCTGACATAGCAATGTCATGCGATAATGTGCTCCATAGAGGGTAACTTTAAGGCTCATTATCGCATAACATCGCCGTGTCGTATGGAATCTTGTTATTCCAAGGGGTTGAAATAATAATATATTTTAAAAAGAGAATATAAATAATTATCTTTTGTAATACTTTATAACAGGTAGGTACTTTATGGTTGTTCGCAGTTAAAAAACAGTATTTTTATGATTTGATACTGTTCTCAACATATGGCATATACATTTAGTCCCAGTTCTTAAAATATCACACAAACACGCACAAGGAAAATATATTGTAAAAAAAGATGACTCGAATATAATCGGCTGCCTCATAAAAATTATAGTTAGGTTAGGTAAGTATAAGAATTTGTATTTTTCTCACACAGCTGACCTCTGTCAATATACCCTTTTAATTTGACGATGCTTTTAGGCCTCTAAGCCAAGATGATGTTGTTCAAAGATGACTTTAGAGAGGGGACCTGACTGCAGCTGGACGTTTAAATACCTAAGACTAAATCAGATAATCGCCAGTTAAGTTAATGAATTAATAAAAAGTATCACGTATTTTCATGTTGATGCTGTGAATGTGCTCGGGATGATCGTCCCGTGTTATTCGGTGCCCGTCTGCTCGATTGAATTGTTGACTAGGTCGGTCCATACGATGCGGGGACCGACCTTGGATGAACCAAGGTGAATTCCTGGCACCTGCGAGAGGTCGGGGCTACTCCCGGACACAACGGGCTAAGCCGGGGCACTTTATCTAAAAATTCTGCCTCTATAGAAGAGATCAACTTCATACTGGAATCGATTGATTTTTTAAACCCGAGTATTAAAAATGTTGATGCATAATCTAATCCAGTATTAGTACCCGATTTCATCAGAGATTTAGTTTGAAAAATATGAAACCTGAAAAAGTATGATGTCATGTCTTACTTTTAACGATTGTTTTATAAAGCTCCATAGCTCATGATGGAAAATAAATAACGATCTTAGAAGAAACTTCTAAACAGAAACAGTTCTGCAAATATTATGACACCAGAGCTCACCGTTTTAAAGTTATTGCTGCTACAAACAAACAAATAGATTTTGTCTGTTTAAATGATGTAAAATAACTTCGTGGAGTCATATGTATTAAAACAATAATAATTACATTGTTTAAAACCACTGTATTTAATATTTAAATATCTAAACGTTTCAAGAGCAAAGCTCCCCTCTTCAGGTAAATTGTTCATCCTGAAAAAAGGAGCTTTGCTCTTGAAACATGTTGACATATTAAATACAGTGATTTTAAAGAAAGTAATTATTATTCATTTAATAAATAGATTTTTTTTTAAACAAAGTATTCCATTTCATATTCCAAAATATATATTTTTTACATATGTTTTATAATAAATATTGAAATAATAACCCACTTAGAAAAAGTGTTAGAGTACTTTGAAGCGATTTTATCTTTGGAATATTAAGATGTTTTTTTTCCACATCCTAAAAACTAAAAGATTCTTACGGACAAACAATGTGAAATAACATTTGACCTTTAGAGTCTAAGAACAATGCGGTGTGGATCTAAGGTCCTTTCTACATCAAACGGTGACCTTCCTGCTAGGCAACTCGTCTCTGGCTCAGTCTAGTCTCCCCGACAATGGAAAGGGTAAATGTGAGATGTTGCCAAGGTTTTTTTGTCCAAGTCCCTGCTGATAGGGTTGGGATGCGTTTGAATCCATTCACATATCTACCTGCTGGGAAATAATTTTTTATACGAACCGATCTCGGACCAATTTAGGACCATCGTTACGATTTTTATTACACGGTGAGAGTATCAAAGAGATCTCTGATGTAAAATAAATAAATAAAAAACAACTTTGAATTCAACTATTGACGATCAAGAGATTTGATGTCTTTTTGAACACAACTGAGTCTCTATTAGAGATGCAACCATTGCGGTTCGTGGCCTATCTCATTTCCCGAAAAAGTTAGAAAAAATGTCTTCTATTTAAAAAAAAACTATTTTGCTCTTTTCCATATATTTTTCCCCTAGATCTAAAGGAACTTCATCATATATTTATTAATATGAAAATCATCGCCAGCAATTCACTTATTTAAAATACGATAATCACAGAAAACAATCTGTTAATTTTTGCAAAATACTATTCCACCAAATATGCATGCGGTCACTTTGTAGATTCCGAACGATTGCACGTTCGGCACATTTTCCCGCCAATGTATAAACTATTTCTTAGAACAGAAAGCCCCATAGATGCTGAATTCATAACGCACATATGGAATTCATTTCGGACTCGGTGTCAGGGAGCATTTACTTGAATTTATTAGCACCAATTTTGAATGGCGCGATGTTTAAAATGTGATAAAATTATGTTACATGTTTGTTTAATTTTATTAAAAAAAAATTAAAGATAAAACCGCGAATCAGAAGTCACTTCACAGAATACAGATTTATGTACACACGGCCTAAATCTGGGTCTAATATTGTGTGTTATATTTTGCTTGGGTGCCAAAATTTGCCCCCTAACTGACGTTGGCGGGATTAGCTAAGTTAGGTTTGCTTACGCTCCTTCGGTCAATCTCATCAGTACATCTTCTCATACATAAATGCTACTTTGTTATCTTGTTTTGACTGTTGACATGATGTCTCAAGGGCTCATGATTATTTTTTTCTTCTACTCACTTATTTTATTATTTTTACTATACGCCCATCGATCAATGATCTATCAAAAATTATAAAAACCATAAATCAAAGAATATTTTTTTTAAACTTTTAGCAGTAACATTAAATAGAAAACAAAAATAATATTATAACAGAATCCTTTAACTCTACATAATCCAAGCAACGATAATTAATTATAGGATTCATCAAAGTATATAGATGACACTTTACTTTATAAATGGAGTCAGAAAATATATCCACAATACCTCCAAACTTGTTGCCCAGATCATTCATTCGGTTGATTTTAACTGATAGTTGGTTGTGTACATGTAATTCACTAGTGGCGACGGTGGCAGGGCTGACCTACACTCTTGCTTCTTTCATCCACTAGACATATCTAAACCGTCTAAACTTCCTCAACTTCCTAGCATTTTTTTTTTTGAATTTCGCTTATGCTTTTAAGAAATGGGTACATATTATATTTATTTAAAGCGTTGATTATTTAAATTTATTATTCTATACAATTTTAATGTTATAAAAGGAGAGCAGGCAACGTTTACAGTTTACAAAGTTTAGTTTGGCGGTCCATCTATTTATTAATGATATTTCTTTAAAATATACCACATCGTATCTCTCACATTATCCAAGTGCAGAATATAGCCAGCATTGTTGCGTTGCTAATGGTATTGTATTTATTTTAAATTTATTCATCAGAGGTCCCATTAAAGCTAGACGATAACATGTTTATTCAAGACTCGGCAATAAAATCACGATTATTGGCTGTGTTTTGAATTCTTCTATTTCAGTTGTGACGCAGAAACATCTTCACATCAGGCTTATTTTGCATATCCCAAAACGTTGCAGTGTTTTTCGCTTTTATTCAGTTGTTGCATAAGGCTGTTTCTTTTCGCATTGGTCTGAGACCAAATCGATTAATCCTTCATGTGTTACTCAATTAGATATGAAAAATTTAATGGGCGTCAATTATCGATTTTATTAGTACATTGCAACTATAGTACTACTCGGCAAACACAATCTCTTTGGTAATACATTCTCTTCAAATCTTCAATAGTACCAATTATTATTTTCATCTCAATTTGTCTATGTATGTCAGTGTGAGATAAAAGTACTGTGAATTGAATAGACTCAGGGGAATGATCTCTCCAGTATACAGCCTCCAGTCTTCTGTAGCCCACACGTCACACATGTTACATGGATAATATTTGACAATGAAGATAATGCAAATGAACCAAGTGAGAGTTCTGGTCTTGTGCAACATTTGACAGACGCAACAAATGCATTAGGTCACACTCTGTGTATACCACATCATGTTTCAGGTTTTTGTTAGCTCA
>JAHDVE020006336.1:0-21077 GCA_022606495.2 Halesus radiatus
TCACCACTTTATTAATATACACATATACGAGTATACGTGTTTCGAAAGCAATGTTTTTTTCATCTGGAATATATAGAATACTAAAAAATCATACTGTCAAGTTTGGACAAATGAAAAAGATAGAATAGAATAATGTAAGAATAGACAAATTATAAACATAAACAAAAATTGATTAATGTAATTAATAAAAATAAAATATTTTAAAACATTGAATATAAAATTTATATTGAAAATTAAAAAAATAAATTATTTTTATTATTAATATCAATATGAAAATAAAATCAAAAGACAGGTATTTAAAAAAAATATTTTATTAATAGTAAATAAATTCCCTCAAAACATATTATTTTTTACCTAAAAACCGCAGGAGCATAAATAGAGAGCTCTATTAAAAAGGAATACCAACATCTCCGCCATACCATGGCAACCCAAAGTGGTTAGCAACTGCAGTGACTTAACAGGGGTGCCGGGTTCATGGGGTGAGGCTTGCCACGTCTATGGGCGGATGCGTCTGCCCACCAGCTGCGTAATGCTGTTTACTAATTTAAAAAAAAAATTTGCGCCATACTGCTTACTAGAGCTTCAATAACTATAATGACAAATTTATATAAGGAATTAAAAAGTAAGTTATTTTTATTATGAATACTATTAATATGAAAATAAATTCAAGACATTGCTATTTAAAAAAAAAAAATTGATTACTAATTAAATTTATTTCACTATTAACCCTCTTACTGATTTCTAAAATTTCAAATTTGTCTAATTGTAAACCGGTTGTATTTCCGTGTAAAAATTTTAAACCTTTATTTATATCAAAAGAATGATTAGTTTGTAAAATATGATTGGCAAATTCAGAATAATTTTTATTATTTAAGACCTTTTTTCTTAATTTTATTTATCTGGTATCGGTTAAGACAAATCCGTTTGAGGTTTTAAGAATGCTAGTAAAGAACACGAATGTGTCGAAACCGGTAGCAAATTAATCTAATCATTTTTAAATCGACCCATCAATGGTTAAGTATGCATTTCATCTGGGTTTCACCCAGGCGTCGTGAGTTCGATTGCCAGGTTGGCTAAGTACTTCGTTGCGACACAAGCAACATCTTCCGCTTACTGTGATGATAGTAAAAGTTTTTCAAATATTGTCAGATTATTCGTAACCCGAGAAGAATAAAAAAAAATGTAAATATATATATATGCGTATAATAATAATAATCGGATGATTTGTTTAACGCCGTTTTGTGAAAAATCACCTCAAGGGTATTTTGTATATGTAACTAACTAACTAACTAACTAACCATCACGCCGTTTCCCCGCAGGGGTAGGCAGAGAGGACGGACCGCCAAACAACTCGATCTTGGCATACACTTCTTGCTTCATTCACTTTCATACAACGTCTCATACATTCTCTTCTGTTATTCCGACTTCTGACATGGCCCGACTCAAGTATTTGATTCACTTGATCGTGCCACGTCTTCCTTGGACGTCCCCGGCTTCTTCTTCCATTCACATTCGCGTCATATATTCTCCTTACACTCCTTTCTTCGTTCATTCGCTCTACATGCCCAAACCATCTAAGCGTCCCTTTCTTAATCTTGCTCACTACGCTTACATCAGCCTTGCATTCTTTACGAATCTCAACATTTTTCACTCGATCATACATGGTTTTACCACACATTCGTCTCAGAGATCTCATTTATACAGCATTCAGTCTACTTTCATCTTTCCTCTGCCAGTTCCATGCCTCACTGCCATACATCAGGTTGGTATCAGCACTCCATTGTGGACTGCTAGCTTCGCTTCTTTGGACAACTTTTTGTTTGCGCCAACTGCGTTCAGTCCTCCGTTAATGGAGTTTCCTGCATTCACCCTTCTTTCAATATCCCTATCAGTCTTTCCATCTCTCGTAAACATACTTCCCAAATACACAAACTCGTCTACCTGCTCCAAGTATTCATTATTCACAACTATATTGCACACTGGCTCATTAGCTCATTCTTCATACATACTTCGTTCATCCTAGATACGAGGGACTGTAGATCTTCTATACTATTAGCAATCAGCACCGCATCATCAGCATACAACAGGCAACAAACTTGCAGACTACTCATTTTTGCGCCCAAGCCCACCTCTTTCAATTCTTGCATACAATTATCCATGTATAGATTGAATAACCACGGTGACATTACGCAGCCTTGCTTAACACCTTTTGTGATATCAAACCACCCCGTAAAATCACCGTTTGCCCTAACACATGCAACGCTTCCCTCGTACAGAGATGCGATTGCCTGTATAAGATTTGTATTCACTCCATACTTGAACAACACCTTCCATAACTTTTTTCTGTCAACTCGGTCGTATGCTTTTTGTAGATCTACAAATCTATCTATAAAAACTATGTTGTTGTATATGTATATGTGTATATATCCATATAAATATAGATATATATATCCATTTTTAAAAGAGTTAAATTATTTGAGAATATCAACATCAACTGATTTTAGTATTACCCTGTTATACATTTAAAACCGACCATCACATAACATTTAAACCGGGCATTATATTAGATATATTTCCCATAAACTTTACCATAACCCCTTAATCATCTGTTCGGGTATTCCTCGGTAAACTATTACGTACACACCTGTCTCTTTCCCTCTGTGACTATGTTAGTTTTCTATTTTTCTATTTCATTGTTTCTTTGTTCTATGTTATGTTTTGTCTCAATCTATTTGTAAATATAAACACACAGTATGTATTTTTATGACCAGTATAATTTTGTGTAATGGTGCTTGTGTTATGGGAAACCGGTGGGTTTTAATAAAAAAATAAATAAATTTCGTGATTACAAAGTGTTTCGTATTTTTTTTCTTTTCAAAACAACAACAAAAATGAGTCATTGTCATTAGCCAACTCTAATTGTAAATGAGGGATTCCGCTCCTGTCAGTCAGATTAACGAATAAATGAAACACGTGAGATACACCACTCGTATGTATAAAACATGTTATCTAAAACGATATAGTGTCATACATCGCATAGCACGACGAAGAATGGATCCCATTGCACGCCATATGAAATTAATAATATACATTCAAAAGATTACCAGGTCAAGATTGTAAATCCGATGTGTATCTAAGAAGCATGCAATGTTGTTAAGTACTACTGTAAGTACTATCAAACAATTTTTCCTGTGACAGCTCTAAATCCATATATATCAATCTATTTTTTTTTACAAGACTATTCTCATTCTGACGGATCAAATTTAGCCAAAACTACATAATCGATATCATAATTTATTAAACACCGTCAATGCTGCATCAATGATCAATTCAGTATTATTTATGCAATGCTTTTCGTGTAAGTCTTTTTCTAAGAAAGTTGATAGTATGAGGTAATTACCACTTCTAGGAAACACGTCTTCTCCTGCAGGTCAAAATAAACAATATGTGATGAACTTGTTATGCCCTAATTGGAAATAGACGTATTTTGTATTTAGACGAAAGTGACTTTATATGATATTATTCCTGTTATTATTTGTAATGTTTGTAGCAACACAAAAAAACTTTGATGGGGATATTACTCTGAAAAAATATAGGTATTATAAAAATAAAATAAAATATTCCAGATTCATGAAATTGACATTTTATAAATTCAGAAGAAAGAAAACACATTTTCTCACAATATCATTACAGCAAACATTAACAGACTACAGGCAAATCGTTTTAATGAGTGCAAGTTTGAATGTATTTATTCACACTTATTTATTATGATAGTGGTTCAAATTGGCTCGAATTAGTTAGGAAAATCTGCTCGAAAACGGTTCTAAAAAATCTTTCCGGAGGGTTGAAAATGATTCTTATTTCCGGGAAGGACACCATTTTGGGAAAGTGAAACCGACCAGCTGGAGGCAATTCCAGTATCTGAGTTCTAGTATTGCCATGAAGAGTGGAAATACCGTCTCCAAGCGACTACTTTCAATGAGACAATGTGAATTGTAATTTTAATTAAATTTTTAAAAAAATATTACATATCAATCTCATTACGTTATTTACATAATTCGAATATCAGTAACTTTTAAAAATATTTTTTTTGTTTATATTAAAATGATGTTTTAACATTTTTTTGGTTAAAATGATAAACAAACATTCCCGAGTTATAATAAAGTGACGAAATTTTAAATCCTTTTAAATCTTTTTAACCGAGAAAAGTTGCTTGAGAAATGATCTAAGCACTTACTTAGCAAATGTACCCACGGCGCGGCGCTCGGGTGGAAACCCGACGAATGTGTTCATTCAAATACTGACATATCGTTTACTCCGTCCGTCAATTTACCCCTTACCCGTGTTTTTTTTTTTACTTTTAATAACAAATCCATTACTCAACAATTTATATTATACGTAGATTTCTAATATAGAATTTCTCGTAGAGTCCCAATATCTATACAAAAACAGCAATCATCAGTGAAATCGGTTTGGAAACCCGTTGCAAAAACCCAATAGCCTACGTCAGAAAAAAAAGTCTTACTCCTGTTACATCCGAAACTCTACAATTTATCAGCTTCAGATGAATTTTTAAAGTAGACTAAAAACATAAAATTGTCGAAAATGTGAATGTAGAAGACATGCAGCTAATCGGAGGAAAATGATTAACAAATCACTTACAACGACTGCATCTGCGAAAAAGTTCCGTCTTACAAAACAATCAAAATACACTTGTATCAGCAAACTACAGTTGGAGATGAGATCTGTCTGGTGGTGTAGCAGCTGAAAATCCTCTAGCATTGTTGTAGGTCCTCAGGATTTCAGTACTTACATGGCAGATATTAAAATAATCCAGATCGACTTATCATCCTTCAAGACGTTTCACGAAGATATACAAGTTCTGCGCCATGAGGTCAAAACTCGGTGAATACCTGCCACATGGACGTTGCAGCATTTGGTAGAAAAATAAATTACCTTGAAAAGCGTTTACAAAAAGTTGAGAATCTATAAACGGAAGTCACACACCTTCGAAGGGAAGTGCGCGTCCTCTTTGATAAATCGAACAAACGAGACCAATTGGCAAGTTTGCAAAACCTTGAAATTAAGGGGAAAAAACATGTTTCAAAAGCGATGCTTTCTAACACAATAATGTAAGAATACGCAAATTATAAACATGAACAAAAATTGATTAAAATAGGTAAGTAATTAATCAAAAATGTTAATAAAAAATATTATAAAACATTGAATAAAAAATATGTAGAATAAATTTAAAAAAAGAAATTATATTTATTATTAATATTAATATGAAAATAAATTCAACTGATGGCAATTTTTAACAAAAAATATATTGATTTTCTGATTTCTAAAATTTCAAATTTGTCTAATTGAAAACCGGTTGTATTTGTAAATAATTTTTTTTTAACCTTTATTTATATCAAAAGAATGATTTTTTTTCTAAAATATGATTTGCAAGTTCAGAATAGTTGTAATTATTCAAACACCCCAGGTGTTCCTTAACTCTAATAGTGAAATTCATAGAAGTCTTTCCTATGTAAAAATTTTAATTTTTGAAAGAGGGTGTGGTACCTAATACTTGGAAGACTGCGTTTGTGACACCCATTTCCGAAACTAGACCTAAATCTGACTTAGAAAACTATCAACCCATTTCAAAACTGTGTATCTTCAGCAAGGTTTTTGAAAATAGGTATATGACCAGATGTTTCCCGCCCTGAAATTTTCATTCCATGTTAACCAACATGAGTTTATGAACAGAAAATCTACTACAACTAACATAATAGCATTTATGGAATTCTTCCTAGATAATATGGATCAGCGTATACAAGTTTACACAATATATACGCACTCCATCAAAGCTATTGACTTTGTGATTCACGACGTATTAATATGTAAGTTTCTCACAAATAACTCATATGACAGAAGCCAAAGATTTGATAGTGATATTGGACACTAAGATTCTTTTCAATAACTCCAAAAGCCTCAAAAAAATTAGGAATAATTCTCAGATTATGTAAAAAATTCAATAACCTTATAATAATGAACAGTCTTTACTTTGCTTTCACTAGAATATGCGTCTCAAGTATGGAACCCACAATATAAAAATATGTGCACGACTTGACGTACCATTTCTGCAGAAAATTGCTAGATCCACCGCAGATTGCTCGGAACTCTTACAACCGATCCAATTAAGAGTTTCCAGTAGACTTGATGCAACACTATTTCTCCTACATTTATCGGGCATCACACATTTTAACATGCACTACTCACAATGTGACATCTTTAACTTTTAACCATACTCAATAAATTCACACCGGCGATCTATCGAGCCTTTATAACTTCAGATACCTACTCACCTCATACTACCACCAGTCTATTAAGTTTCTTCTTTACATATATACACTATTTGTTCTTGTTCTTTTATTAACATAAAATCAAACACATACATTTCAACTAGATCAACCCTCCCCCTTATCCCCTTCCATTCCAGACCCCATAACAAATTACATGTAGCTTTTATATTTATATTTATTCTTTATTTTGTATAATTATCTGTTTAATTTCATTTTGATTTCTTCGTAAATCACTAGATTCACTCATGTATAATACCCGAGTGGAAACCTGTAAACGATTAAATTTATATCACTTATTTTGTCATACCTCATTTTTTTATGTAAACTGTTGGTCTTCCGAATAAACAAAAATAAAATTAAAAATAAATTAAAAACCGTTACGTAACAATAATGTAGAGCGCGGTACCCCAGAGTGATTACCATGAAATAATAACCATGTAATAAATACGAATACCAAAATTTTATTCACAACGATTAACACTCAAACAAACAAAAAAAACATAAATTTTCACTTACTTCTGTTACATTTTTCGAATAGTTTCAAACAAAGTAAAGTAGGTAGAACTGGATAAATAACATGACGGTAGGAAAAAAATGTTTTCGATACGACGTTTAGCAAATATATTTTTTAAATTTACCCGGTATTCGATAGCATTGTTTTTTTTTATAAAATATCTCCCCTTTCTAAAGTCCTGGTGAACCATGATCATTGCTTTATAAAACACCTCAATTAATGGAATAGAAGGAAGACAACGGCTCGAAATTCAATTTGAAAAAGCATCTAAAATGATAGCACGTGACATTTCATCAACGAAATAATATTGTTCTCCAGGGGTGGCATAACTTAGATAGACTCGTAAATCCCACCCGTTCAATAAAATGTGATGAACGAAATGGCAACTTTATCGGGTGGGTTTCTTTCCAACGCCTCCCATAATATAATCGAGCTCATACAAGTGCTGAATTTTTCCCTTGAGGTTTTCTTCGGAAGAACTTTTAATTTTTGGAAGATGTCACACCGGAGGACATTTGTAGTGTCTACGACGGCGCCTTTTACAATGAAAATTTAATTTTGTTTTACTCATATTAAATGATGTATTATACGCGACGGCGTTTGTAACTAGATTTACTATTTTTTTATTTTTTAGATACTCATCAGGGTAATATCTTCTTAGAGTTCACCTTGGATGTCTGCGACAAAAATTACCAGTTAAATTTTATCATGGTATTTTATGTGCTTTCTATTTACATTCATGGTTATATACTATTACTGCAAATAAGTAAGGTTACACTATAGTGGATATATTATCGGAGAGTCAGCCTTTTTCTCTAATTGATTATTCATTACGTACTTTTTTTCTACTTTGCTTATTAGTCGATTAATTTCTAATTTATCTAATTTTTTTACCCTTTTTCCACACATGTAATATTGTAACATCCGTGTCTTTATGGAATAAGTGGTGATTGTCTATTAGATGGTTAGCTACGTTTGACAGGTCCTTTTTATTGTTTACCCAGATAGAAAAGTGTTCTCTTATCCTGCTGTAAAAGGCTCTGCCCGTTTGGCCTACGTAATATGCCAATTGTGAACGAATATCTTCATTAGGAAACAGAGCATGTAACTGTTTGTTTTGATTTATGTAAACTCTCGAACGATAAACTAAGGTTCAGTAAAATTCTCATACAATTTACATATTTATGAAGTTTTTAATAAGAAAACAAGGATTTTGAAATTTGATTTCCGAAAAGTTTTATCCAATCATAAAAATACTTACCCTCTTCAATTGCGTAAAGATTTTTTTCCGTGTAAAAGGTTTATGAATGTGCTACTCAGGGTGGGAGTAATACTCGACAAGACATCCGGTGAAATACGAAAAAGTGTGATTTTGTAAAGCAGAAATATAACACGTTTTAGACATTTTCACAAAACGGTCCTGTAATTTTGAACGAAATGTGCCAAGCCATGTTGCTTGCGAAATTCAGCAAAATTTATAACATCTTGTAGAATTAGGTAATTTAAAATTTTCTTTATTACTTCCATACGAATGCGTACGTTATCAAATAAGTCATTTATTTAAAACATGCTACATACACAATAACATTATGTGTAAAATCTATAAATAAAAAGGATATGTAACTTAAAACCAATGTAACATTCTATATGCTGAAAAAGGGTCCAGGAAATATTTATGTTTATATCTAAACGCGCAGGTACTTCTCATTTTGCCTTCCTTCCTCAGGAAATACGATTACAATACGAACAAAACATATTTGGAGTGAAACTAAAACCCACCTATTCATAGTAATATAATATAAGTTTTTTATTCCATGATAAGGAGAGGTTGGTACAATCCCACACTTCCCATTTAGTTATGCAAAATTGTACATAAGAGAAAAAACAAATAAAATTAAACAGACAATACGATCATAAAAAAATGTTGAAAACTATGCACGAGTGAGATTTTATTATGGTGCAATAATAAAGTAATGTAGGCTAATAAAATAAGAAATATTGGTTAATCAATTGACTCGCTCGATTATCCATTTCTTTAAAACATTGTTGTGACAATAATGCACTAAGGTATAAACTGATCGTGGCATTTTATATGAATGTTTGCTAAGGAATAATAATAAAAAAGTATTCTACCGAAGCATGCAGGATATGTAACTCATTAACTTTAGTAATACTATAGTAATACTTTAGTAATACTGTTGTAATACTTTAGTAATACTTTTGTAATACTTTAGTAATACTTTAGTAATACTTTTGTAATACTTTAGTAATACTTTTGTAATACTTTAGTAATACTTTGGTAATACTATATTAACACTTTAGTAATTATTTAGTAATACTTCAGAAATACTTTGTTTTGGAAGGAGGTCAAAAAATCCCGAAATTGTCCAGAAAGGGGATGTATGAAAGTGATGAAATCGAAAGATGTTAACGAATGAGAAAGAAATAAAAGTGAGATGGATGAAATACTATTAAGAAGTTTTTGAAAGTAACCCGACTGATAATGATCCCATTGGCTAATCAGCTATGAATGATGATGGTGTGAATGTTCCCAAAATCAGCATGGATTAAATAAAAAGATCGAATAAATGTATGAAGAATGATAAGGATGTTGGTTTCGTCAATATTACTGCTGAATACTTTAAAGGAGATAGCCGTATAATTCTCACATGGTTTTGCAAGCTTTTTAACCAGTGTTCGAAGGAGGGTTATACGCCATTAGATTGGAGGAGGGCTGTGATCATGCCTCTATACAAAGGTAAAGAGTCACGTATGGAATGTGGAAATCACAGGGCTATTAGCCTGCTCAGTTGGAAATCTGTATGGTAGGATATTGATTGAAAGGGTACAAATGAAAACAAAAGATGAAATATGGGATGTGCAAGGTGCATTTATGAGTAGAAGGGGGTGTATGGATCAAATGTTTTAGTTGCGAATGCTCACAGAGAAGTTTCTGACAAAAAACCAGAAACTTATCTGTGCCTTTGTAGATCTACAAAAAGCATACGACCGTGTTGACATTTGTTAAAAAAATATAGAAGGTATTGTCCAAGTATGGAGTGAGTACGAATCTCATACATGCAATCGCGTCTCTGTACGAGAAAATCGTTGCATATGTTAGGGTAAACGGTTATTTTACGGAGTGGTTTGACATCACAAAAGGTGTTAAGCAAGGCTGTGTAATATCACCGTGGTTATTCAATCTATACATGGATAATTGTACGCAAGAATTAAAAGAGGTTGGCTTTGCGCGTAAATAAGTAATTTGAAAGTATGTTGCCTGTTGTATGCTGATGATGCGGTGCTGATTGCTAACAGTATGAAAGATTTACAGTCCCTCGTATCTAGGATGAATGAATTATTTATGAAAAACGAGCTAATGATGAATGTAAGTAAGTATAAAGTCATGGTGTTTGAAAAAGAAAGTACGAAAATAGTGTGCAATAAAGTTGGGAATGGCGAATACTTGGAGCAGGTGGATGAGTTTGTATATGTGAGAAGTATGTTTACAAGAGATGGAAAGACTGATAGGGATATTGAAAGAAGGGTGAATGCAGGAAACTCCATTAGCGGAGGACTGAACGCGGTTGGCGCTAACAAAAAGTTGTCCAAAGAAGCGAAGCTAGCAGTCCACAATGGAGTGCTGATACCAACCCTGATGTTTGGCAGTGAGACATGGATTGGCAGAGGAAGGATGAATGTAAACTGAATGCCGTAGAAATGAGATCGCTGAGACGTATGTGTGTTAAAACCATTCATGATCGTGTGAAAAACATTGAGATTCGTAAAGAATGCAAGGCTGATGTAAGCGTAATGAGTGAGATTAAGAAAGGGACACTTAGATGGTTCGGGCGTGTAGAGCGAATGAACGAAGAAAGGAGTGTAAGAAGAATGTATGACGCGAATGTGAATGGAAGAAGAAGCCGGGGACGCCCGAGGAAAATATGACACGATCAAGTGAATCAAATACTTGAGTCGGGCCATGTCAGAAATCGGAATAACAGAAGAGAATGCATGAGGCGTTGTATGAATGTGAATGAAGCAATAAGTGTAAGATCGAGTTTTTTGGCGGTCCGCCCTCTCTGCCTACCCCTGCGGGGAAATGTCGTGATGGTTAGTTAGTTAGTTAGTTAGTTAGTTGGTTAGTAGTAATACTTTAGTAATATAATCATCACATCAAGTATTTATTTATGTTTGGAACATGTTACTAATAATTTATACTTTTTGTTTAGGTGTTATTTCCATACCGTTTTTACAGTTGAAATTATCAATCTCGATGCAAGCTTAGTCCTAATGAGATTATTAATTGAATTCTGTACAATACATTTTAATTTAAATATTGTAGTATTTTATTGAAGTATATTTAAACCTAATTGTGATATTTAATAATTTAAGAAGATATTAACAAATCTCAATGAAACATGAATAAAAAAATGACACAAAAGAAAAAAGATCACATGTGGGACTCGAAGCCAGATTCTCCAGTTTTACCGGGACTGGCATCTCTACCATTTGACTTATTTTTATCGATCTCATATTTCAATTTTAAGAATTATCGATATTCTCCGCAGTTATTTTCAATATTTTTGTATGCTATCTTTATGTATGATTGTAAAGTTCTACTCGAATATATTTGTAAACTAAATAGTGTCTCAAAAATACCGATATCATTTTTATTTAGATGATACATTCATTGACTTATCTATAAGTCTAGAATGAATATTAATTTTTTAGTCGATAATTTGAGTATCGTTTAAAAATATGGAAAATAAATAAGCCTCAATAGCTCAATTGGTAGAGACGCCAATCTCGGTAAAACTAGAGGGTTTGGGTTCGATTCCCAGTTGCGATCATTACCTTTTTATTTTCTGTCCTTTTTTCTATTTCACGTTTCATTGAGATTTGTCAATGCTATCTTCTTAATTGAATAAATAAATTTCAATATGTGAAGTAACGATAAAAGCAAAAAATAAAATAATCCCGAACTCTATAAAATATTAAGAGTTTATTCTCGTGTACGAAACGTTATCGATAAAATGGTAATAATTACAAAAATGGAAGCTTTCATTCATCTTGGAAAAATATCTTATAAAATTTTCATTACTTCTTGAATAACGGACCGATTGACATAATAAATAAATACATGTGTATAATTGTATAAAGTAGGTTATATATCTGTCAGAAGCTTTTGTAAGTATTGTGTTAATTGGTTAAGTTTAATCATTTTCATGAATAATTTCAATTCAATTGATTGATTATTGAAGCTTATAATCCTCATTGTGATATTTAATCATAATAATATTAATATTTTTTCTAGATAGAAAAACTAAATAGACGTCCCATACCAATAAAACATATTATAGATATATCCGAAACACTGTCTAGACTGCAAATAAATTCTGCAAATCATACAAAAATATAGCAGCCAATAATATGGTAATTAATTCAGGATAATATTGGTCTAAAATTTGAAAATGATATCGTTTAAAATTACATACCATAAACAGATATCATTAGCTCAGTGGTTAGAGCACTGTCATGGTAAGATAGAGGTCCTAGGTACCTTTTTTATTTTCTGTGTATTTTTTAATTAGAGATTTGTTAATATTATCATCTTCAATGATTAAAAATGTAAATATTGTTCGTACCTACTTTTAAAGCATTCATAAATTCTAGTGAGTTTGTGAGTTTTACTTGTGTGTGAATGAATTTCTTTTGTAAAATGGTGCCACTACTGATGACAAATTTAACTCCGAAAGCAAGTATAGTCATTACATTAAAATACAAGATGAGGTGAGCCCTATTTATTTGTTAGTAATTAAATTAGTTTTGCCAAAGCTGCAGACAAAGGGAGAGCCAAGAATGACAAACTATAAAGAACAGTGATATAAAATCACAATAAGTGAATAATAATAATAATCATAATCGTTGGATGATTTGTATAGCGCCGTTTTTGTGAAAAATCACCTCAAGGGTGCTTAATAATCACATTATTGAAACCAGTTTTTCTCTCTTTCCTCTACTTTCACTGTATTCATCATGATATATCTCGTGAATTTAGTTTATATATGTACGTTCCTGATGAAGGTTGAGTTCAACCAAAACCGGTTGAAATATAATTAAAATCAAGTGGTTTAAGCCAAAAACAAAATTTTTCTTTGATTTAAAGTACTAATCATTCTTTTGATCAAACTACTAAATAAATATTTTACACACAAATGGAAAAGCACTACGCCTAAATGACTTAGAAGCCCTGAAAATAAATAAAATCAGTAAAAAATAATAATAGTCATCTACTAAATAAAAAAAAAATTATCTTATAGTCCTATTTTGGACATATTTCCGTTCCTTTCCAACCCTCCCTCCCCTCAAACGATCCACCAGCGTACTTGACGTTCTGTCACCTTCTTTGTCTTTCGTGGTTTTCAGATCGTCTGTATAATTATGTATATTGTATTGTATGTTTCTATTGTTATATTTTTGTCTCCCTCTTAATATTGTATCTCTTTTTCCCCATTTTTATCTCATTGAAACTAGTCGACTATACAAAAATAAAAGTGGATTCAAAGAAAATTTTATAATTTTTTTTTATTGGCTCTTTTTTTAATAAGCCTATAAAAAATCGGCCAACATAATTCTGATTTCTTGAGAAAAATTAATAAAAATCAACACAGACATACCCACTCTACAAGAAGAAGAAATGAAATAAGACTTCCCTTTCGAAAGAAAACAAAATCGCAAAACTCATTACTATATAGAGCCATAAAGATCTTCCAAGAAATACCGATCAAGAGGAAAAATCAAGGGGAAAATCTTTGAAATTTTAGAAGGAATTGACTAAATACGTTAAGGCCATCCACCGGATAAAATTTTAACGAAATCATGCGCTTTTTATGCAGGTGGCGACAAGGTTCAAAATCCCGCTGTCGATTCGATTTCGGCAAAAAAAACATCACCAAAATGCGTGTTTTATTCTATTCTGTAAAGCTCAGACATAATTATAAAAATGTTTTACGGTCATATTATAAAAAAACTTAATTTATCATAATGAACAATGCGAAAATATGGGAAAAAGAGTTCATAAGTAGGAGATTTTGGGCTTTAAACATTTTTTTAATGTCTCATACATTATTTTTTTCTAAGCTTATAAAAAGACCAAAAAAATGACGGTTAAATGAAAGGCCAAGATATGATCTATTTGCAGTATTTAATTCAATTATCTATGATATTTCTAGGACAACAAATTCTCAAACCGAAAACACACGATTTTGCATTACTTCCCATTGCATCGCCTTAAGTGCAATTTTTAATGTCGTTTTTAAAGTTTGATTTGTATTTCTAATTGTGTGTAGATATGTTCATATTATAATACATACCAATGTACATGTGTTTATTTTAAGTTAAATAAGCAAGTTAATATGGCATACAAAATAATCTTCCGCGATCAACCGATTGATTAAATTATACCATAAATTATACCATAATCCCTTTAATACGTGTTTCTAGCATTGATTAATGTATGCAACTTTAAATTACATGACTTAAATTAAGATTGATACTCGTATCGGGACACCTCTGTTTAATTAAATAGAAGAGCTACACTGAATTATTTAGTTAACGTATGTACCTTCCCTGTAATATAAACTATGCTAATAGAGTTGAGCACACTTTGATCGAAATTTCACATATTTGCACTATTTGAAATAAATACTATAATTGATGTAGACTCCAAGAGGCTAGAGGGGAGAGAGATGTAGGAGAGGAATTATTTATTAATTCGGAAAAATGATTACATTATTACGTTAGGATTGTATCCTCAGAATATTTTTTAAGATAATAATTTAAATTGTATTTTTTTTTTCATTCTGTATAGGCATAACACTCATCGAAAACAAATCATAATTTTTTCTGACAGTCCTAAATATGTTTTCCCAAAAATTTTTTTTTAAGCGGGAAACGTAATGTATTGTATATTGTTTATTTCGATTATCTAGATATGTATATATGTTGACCGGTCAGTGGCTGAGTTGGCATCGCGTTTGGGTCTCACCCTGGCGTCGTGAGTTCAATTCCTCGACTGGGTAAATCCTCCATTTACGACACAATCAACATCTTCCGCTTACTGTGATGTTAGTAGGAGATTTTCAAATATTCTCATGTTATTCGTTCCCAGGGAATATTTGACTTTCTTTTAAAACAGTAAAAAAAGTATATGTTAGATGTTTATGTATTTATATACAGAGGTATACAAAAATTTGCCACTTTGTGGTGTCATTATTAATAAATGAATTAAAAATTAGTTTGTATTCACTACTTTATTAATATATACATGTCAACATGTTTCGAAAGCGATGCTTTCCTCATCACTAATTTACAGAATACTAAATAATAATAATGTCAAGTATAGACAAATGATAAACATGGAACACAATGATGTAAGAATAGACAAATTATAAATGTAAACAAAAATGAATTAAAATAATTTATTTATTAATATAAAAATATTTATAAAAAATAGCTATTTTTTATTGTATTTTCATATTGAAGTTAATAATAAAGATAATTACTTTTTAATTTCAATGTTTAAATATCAACATGTTTCGAAAGCAAATAGGTATTAATTACATCATTTATGCGTTGCACTTCCCCCTCCTGTAGCCAACGTTTTAGACAGCGTTACAGTGTCCATCATCAGGGCACATGTGCAGACTGTGGTGTAGTGTGTATTTATGTATCTAAAATAATAGCTATTTTTTATTGTATTTTCACATTGAAGTTAATAATAAAGATAATTACTTTTAATTTCAAAGTTTAAATATCAACATGTTTCGAAAGCAACGCTTTTGAATGTTGATATGCATATATTAATAAAGTGGGAAATACAAAGAAATTTTTAATTCATTTTTTAATTATATTTTAGTAATAAAAATCATTTCCGGTTCTTATTTTTCATAAAATTAACCAAAGTTTTATAATCCGCATTAAAAAAATCATTTCAGTTAGCGTTGTTCTTAAAAATGTGAAGAGGACCACATTATTTTTTTTTTGTATATTTCTTTTCTCCATTAAAAATATTTTTTTTATTTTTATTTTTGGTGTTTTTTGAAGATATTCAACATTTTAACTAACTAACTAACTAACTAACCATCACGCCGTTTCCCCGCAGGGGTAGGCAGAGAGGACGGACCGCCAAACAACTCGATCTTGGCATACACTTCTTGCTTCATTCACATTCATACATCGTCTCATACATTCTATTCTATTATTCCGACTTCTGACATGGACCGACTCAAGTATTTGATTCACTTGATCGCGCCATGTCTTCCTCAGACGTCCCCGGCTTCTTCTTCCATTCACATTCGCGTCATACATTCTTCTTACACTCCTTTCTTCGTTCATTCGCTCCACATGCCCAAACCATCTAAGCGTCCCTTTCTTAATCTTACTCATTACGCTTACATCAACCTTGCATTCTTTACGAATTTCAATATTTTTCACACGATCATACATGGTTTTACCACACATTCGCCTCAGAGATCTCATTTCTACGGCATTCAGTTTACTTTCATCCTTCTTCTGCCAGTTCCATGCCTCACTGCCATACATCAGGGTTGGTATCAGCACTCCATTGTGGACTGTGTGGAAAAAGGGGATAGGACTGTCAGAAATGGGTAATATTTCTGATTTGATTTTGATAAATGTTAAGACGTTGTAAATTATATATATAATTTAGATATTACGCAATAAATAATGTTCTCTTTAAAAGCATTATGGTAATTTTATTGCGTAATAACATTATCATTTTATCGAATTAATAAATAAGCCGACGTCCCTGTCCCTCTTGATGCTATATCTCGTGGCTTGCAAACTTACGTGACAGGCACTGCAACGGTTCCGCTGAGATATTCAGAGCTGCAGTCTCCGGGAAAGGGGTTACTCCGAAGAAAGGATAGGAACAGGAAGAAGACAAACATAATGTTATATAGTACTTTGTTCATTTTCCTGTCTATATTGAGTAAATCCAGCGTGTTTTTGTTTTCTAAAGTATCATAATACTAGCATTACCAAAGCTTATACCTTAAGTATTTACTTTACACAATAATCAGTCAAATGAGAGAAAAGCGTGATTGGAATCCAATAAAAAGAGACTGATATATAGTGTGTTAATTTTTATAAATAAAATTCTCAATAACCAAATGCCAAAACACTTTATGGACGAAAAAGTTTTCAAAAAAAATGTACATAATTATGAAACCTGAAATGTAAATAGAATTATTAATTGATAAACTAAAGTTCTTCTAAAGTTCTATTAATAAATATTTGAAAAGTCAAAGCAATTTTCACCAATAAAATGTAGACATAATTTGTCTCGACGCCATCTATTTTGAGGGATTTAGCCGTTACAAACCTTTCTCATACTAATAAAGTTGGTTGTTTACAGGTGAAATATAATAAAAACAGTAATTATTGAATAAAACACTAGTATATATTGATTAACTTGGCGGGTTTACGATAAGCCGACGTAGCTCAATGGTAGAGCATCTGACCGGCAATCAGAAGGGTGCAGGTTCGAGTCCTGTCGGATTTATCTTTACTCGGAAAGGTTTTTTTCAATTTGGATGAGTGTTTCAGGCTTATAATTATTGTTTATAAAAATAATTTATATAAATAGAATTAGATTACCATACATGAAAAAAATAGAATCACAGGACTGTTTAATGTATGGACAACTGAGAATGTATTTTGAAATTCCTGAAAGTCTGAAGAATGAATGAATTTTAAAATAATTCTTCTTCCTTACTGTAAAACTACAAATTATATAAATAATAAAATGTCACCATGTACGTATTAGTTTATTCACATAAAATTTAATATGAGCTAACTCAATTAAAAAAATAATCAAAAAACACGGCACGATATCCCAAAAACTAAATAAGAAAAAAATTAGAAAACCTGAAAACGTATCAAACATAAAGCTGTTCTACACTAAAGAAACAAGTTTCTTGTGTTTGATGAGGGGAATTTCGCTCAACTAATAAAATTGTTAATTTTTATTTGAATGACTTATTGAAGCGTATAATCCTCATTGTAACTAATATTATTTAATCAGTATGAACAAAATCTGTTTTCTGTGTCTTTTCTGTTTCATATTCCATTTGAGATTGGTTAATATTATCTTCGATGGTTAAAAAAATACTAAAATCACTTATAGATTTTACAAAAAAGCAGACACAAATACGAAGTAGTTGTATAAAATCAGTCAAGGTAATAAATAGGTGTTGATAAATAAATAAAACAAGGATTATGGTAAATAAAAAAAAATTAAAATAGCACTAAATGCCTCTTGCAGTGTTTTAAGGAATAATTTAAAATATGCCGAAAATCATGAAAATTTACATTAATATGTAAATTTGAAGGAGGATTGTTAAAGTAAATTATTCCCAGGTGGAGGTAGGTATTTTGAGTAAGCTTTTTTTTTTTTTTTTATATATTTATTTCTTGCTAAGGCAATCCCGATGAGTTTCAAAACTCATTTTAGGACGGGAGGAATTTACAATACATAAGTAGAAGATAGTACATACAATTTTACATTGACAGCAAAATATCAAAAATAGAAGTTTCACATACAAACAGAAATAATTTTATAAGGCCAAGTTAAATAGAACAAGACACAAGAGAAAACATATAAGGGAACAACAAGATATACAAATATGGATTTACTGATTTTCATTTTTAAATATGCTTAAAAAGTATTCCTTTAAACCATCATTTTGAGATTTTTTATTTTTCTGGATGGTTTTGTACATATCTGGAAGCGAATTATAAAGTGTGTAGGTAATGTAGTTTAAAGATTTTATTCCATATTTTGTAGTGTGTGTTTGAGGAATGCGGATTTTATTGTTATTTCGAGTATTGTGGTTGTGGATGTCTTGATTGTAAAGTGGCTTGACGTTAGTGTGAGTTGATTGTTGAGTAATTTGTAGGATGGTGCTAGTGATTTCATACTTAGGAAGGATCGTGATTGGAAGGATACCGGAAACTGAGTAGATGTCCCTGACATAAGTGTCCCATGGAAGTCCAAAAACATTTCTGAGGGCTCGGTTTTGAACCACCTGCAGATCAGCAATCAATTTCTTCGAGGCAAAGCCCCAGATACAGCAGAGATAGGAAATGTGTGAATGTACCATGGCGTAATATACTGCAGTTAGTAACGGAATGGGTAGTAATCCTTGAAGTCTATATAGCACACCAGTTATGGGGTAATTTTCTCCTTTACATGATTTATGTGGAGATCCCACGAGAGTTGAGAATCTACTATAAGGCCCAAATATTTTGTTGTCGTTTTCTTTTCGAGGCAGTTGTCACCAATTTTGATATCGAGGCTGGAATTTTTCTTGTTGCCGAATAGTAAATAATGCGTTTTTTTTACGTTAAGGGTCAGTTTATTTATTCTCAACCAGGTTGTGAGATGGGAAACATCGGCATTCATTTCCATTTCAAGTTCCGCTAGGTTTTTTTTGTTATAAAAAATTACAGTATCGTCCGTATAAAGTTGAAGAGTTCCTTTAATGCCCCAGTTTGTTATGTCATTAACATATATTAGAAATAGCAACGGTCCAAGAATTGATCCCTGTGGCACTCCACATGTTATTTCACCCAATTCACTCATTTCTCCACCCAGTTCTACTGCCGAAAAGCGATTTGATGGGTAAGAAGTGAAAAGTTCCAGAGGAGTACCAGCAATACCCAAATGTTTCAGTTTTTCGATCAATACGTTATGGTCCACCGTGTCAAACGCCTTCTTTAGATCAATAAATATTGCCGCTGTAAAATCTCCATGGTCAATATGTTTCTGCAGATTTGATATGAAATCGAAAGCTGCGCATTTAGTGTTAGATCGTCGTCTGAAACCGTATTGTTTTGAGGTGAGAATTTTGTTTTGTTCGAGATATTTCAATAGTCTTTCTTTGATGACACATTCAAAAATTTTGGAGATAGCTGGAAGTATAGAGATTGGACGATAATTTTGTACATTTTTTTTACATTCGTCTTTATGTATAGGAATAATTTTTGCAACTTTTAGTTTGTCTGGAAAGATACCTTTTGACAGAGAGAGATTTATTAAGAATACGAGGTCATCCTGATCATGTTAAAAGATTGTTTTGCTTGAGGTATTTAAATATTTTTTTGAAGTTTTTATGACTGATGCTAGACTCTCCCCAACTGAGAGAAAATATGTGTTAAATGCGGTTGCAATCTCCTTTGGTTCTTTTACTTCTTCGTCATTTATGACTAGCAATTTACAAGCTATTGTTGGGTTTCGGGAGCTATTTGATATAATGGAGTTAATTTTTTTCCATGTTCGTTGTGGCTTATTCATGTTTTCATTAAGCAAATTCGTATAATACTTAGTTTTAATATATCTTCTATAGTTGGTGACAGTATTACGAGCTTTATTTTTTTCTATTGTCAAAGGAATACTTCCTTGATTTTGTTTCCAAAGTTTAAATATGCTATTTCGTTTTTTAATCAGCCTATCAAGTTCTGCATCAAACCATGGAGTATTGTTAGGTCTTTTGTCTCCTATATTAGTTTTTAGTTTTGTTTGACACGAATTCATAACATTTTGGAGATAGTCAGCGAAGTCATTATAATTTTTGTTTACATCGTCAGACGAATGGGTAAATTTACAAGTTTTAAGTGTGTTATTTATTTTTTGATAATTTATTTTGTAAGCATTTGATAGGTTTCTTGCGGATCTGTTATTGGGGAGGTTTTTTAGGGAATTTTCATAATCCAATATAAGTATATTATGGTCACTAAGGGGATCATCAATATTTGAGTAAATGAAGTATTAAGTAAATGAAACACGTTGTTATAAACCAAAACTTTGATACCTTTAAAGCCGTTGACTGTGTCGTTTCTAATAAATATTTTATTTTGACAAGCAAGGATCTATCTAATAAGTAACTACTTAACTACTTTAAAATAAACGATAAGTTACTACTTAACCACTTTAAAAACTAATGTTATAAATATAAATTAAAATTATATTTGATAAGTCAAACAACATAACTTTTCTCTGAGTAGATTTCAACACCCTATTTTAGCAATTTCCAATATTTAACTAGTACAAAAATCACGAAGGACAATGTGGCATCTTGTCCGATTTTTTAACTGATAAATGGATTATATTATTATATTTTTATTTT
>JAHDVE020006337.1:0-69898 GCA_022606495.2 Halesus radiatus
TTAGGTATTCCGTAGTGAGAAAAGAATTTAACTAAGCAATCAGCAACAGTTTCTGTTTCTGTAGAGCTAACCGCATAGGCTTGAGAGAATTTAGTAAGGTCGTCTTGGAAGGTGACGATGTACTTATTAGATGAAGCAGTTTCGCTAAGTGGTCCGACTATGTCGACCGCGATTCTTTCGAAAGCTTCTGTAGAAGTCGTCGTTATTTCCATTGGAGCTTTGTATGCTCGTCTATCAGTTTTATTTTCCTGACAGTGGATACAATTTTTAACATAATTTTCTATATCATCTTTCATTTTTTCCCCTCGGTATCTTTCTTTGATCCGACTATAGGTTCTGAAGAAACCTGGATGTCCGGCCATAGGGCTATCGTGACATTCCTTTAAAATTACGGGAATTTGTGAAATTGAAGGGTTTATAATTTTATTGTGGTGAATGTTGATTTTAATTTTTAAATTTCTAAAAAGATATTGGATGATTTCTTTAATTTTTATAAAAGGAATAGAATCAAAAGGGTTTACAAAGTTTGGTAACGTAATTTCAGTTACATGTTTTTCAATGAGTTTAGACTTCAAGTTTTTTAGTGTTAAGAAAATATCTTTAGGAGTTGCTTTGTCGAAATAATGAGTTTTAGTAAAGCAATGAAAGTAAGATTTTTTATTATCTAAAGATTTGGATTCATGTATACTATATAAAGTTTTTGGTAATTCTAAAAGTTCATCAGTGTCTGAACAGTTTAATAATATTTCAGCACAGAAAGGGTTTTGATCATCTAGATCAGTTGAAGTTGGATATGCCAAATTTTTAGACATATTATTAATAAAGAATAAATCGAGTTCATTAAAACTAAATATATTTGGTTCATTATTATTTGAATAAAATCTTAAATAATTTTCGTAAGTGTCGTTATTAGTATTATTATCTTCTAGAGGTGATGTACTATCATCAAAATTATTTTCTATTTCTAAGTTATTCGTTGATAAATTATTTTGACAAGTTTCTAAATCATCGACATTTATTTCGTCGAAACATGGTTCATTTAAGAGTTTGTTAATATCTGGAGAGGGTGAATTTTCCTCTTCGGTTATCATATTTATAGGAATACGAGACAAACAATCGGCATTAGAATTAATTCTACCTGGTTTGTATTCAATTTCGTATTCGTACTCTTCTAATTTTAATCGCCAGCGTAACAGTTTGCTACTGGTATTGGTAACATTCATTAACCATTTTAGTGGTCTATGATCAGTATAAATTTTAAATTTTCTTCCAAAAATATATGGACGGAAGTGTCCAACAGCCCAAACAATGGCTAAAAGTTCTTTTCAGAGGTACTGTAATTACCTTCTGCATTATTTAAAGTTCTGGACGCATAAGATATTGGTAAATCTTCTCCAATTTTTCCTTGACTCAAAATTGCACCTATTGCATAATTTGAGGCGTCAGTAGTTAGAACGAATTCTTTCGTGAAATCAGGGTATTGTAAGATAGGATAGGAAGTTAATTTTTCTTTTAAAGTATCGAAAGCATTTTGCTGTTCGGTTTTCCAATTATATTTTACGTCTTTCTTTAACAGACTAGTTAAGGGTTTTGTAATTTTACTGAAGTTTTCAATAAATCTTCGGTAATAACCAGCTAAACCTAAGAATGATTTAATTTCTTTAGGATTCCTGGGAAGAGGAAATTCAGAGACTGCTTTGATTTTATCTGGATTAGGAGTAACACCTTCGTTAGAAATTAAATGACCTAGATAAGTAACTTCTTTTCTCATGAAATGGCACTTATCTGGTTGAATTTTTAAGTTATTGTCAGCAAGTCTTTGAAATATAGCTGTAAGTTTTTCGCGTGATCTTCTATAGAATTTGCATATATGACGATGTCGTCTAAATAAACGAAACAATATAATCCTTGTAATCCAATTAATGCGTTATTCATCAGTCTTTGAAAAGTCGCTGGAGCCGTCTTCAGGCCAAAAGGCATTCGGGTATATTCATAATGTCCATTGGGAGTTGAAAAAGCAGTTTTTGGAATATCATCTTCATGCATAGGAATTTGATGAAATCAACTTACAAGATCTAGTGTTGTGAAATATCGACAATGACCTAATTGATCTAAAATATCGACAATGTGAGGTAAAGGAAAAGCGTCGCCCGCAGATACATCATTGAGCTTGCGATAGTCTACGACTATTCTCCATTTAGGTTTTCCTGAAGAATCATTTTTCTTTGGTACAACCCATATAGGAGCTGACCATGGTGAAACACTAGGTTGGATAATACCGTCTTGTAACATTTTGTCTATTTGTTTGTTAACTTCTTCTTTATGTATTTCAGGGTATCTATAATTTTTTGAATGAACTGGACTTTCAGTATTTGTTATTATTCGATGTTTAATAGCATCGGTTGCCGTAAGTTTGTCGCCTTCGAGATAAAATATTGAATTATAATCGTCACAAATATCTAATAAAGAGTTTATTTCTTCCGAGTTTAGATGATCGATACAAATTTGATCGCGAATTAATTTTTTACGTTTTTTACCATCTTCATTAGAATTTTGATTAAAATGGTAAACATTTTCTGGAATAGGATCTAAATAGATTTTCATATAATTTATATCAACATATTCGTCTGTTGAATTTAATATAGTACAATACGATTTATTATTCGCATTTACTTCAGTTATAGCATTAGCTAAATATACACCTTCGATAGGTATTTTTACATCAATTATCCCTTCTTTAATTTCAGGGTTTAAAATATCAACCTTTATAAGAGTTTCTGATCTAGGAGATAAAGTATATATAGGAGTCAAATGCTCATTAGGATCAGAAATATGTAATTTTATACTAGAATCATTTATTCGTAGTACATTATTTTTATAGTCGATTTTAGCATTTTTGCTTTCAAAAAAGTCGTTCCCCAAAATTCCATCGTATCCAAGGTTTAAAAATTCACTATCCATCACGTGGAATTCATGAATAATAGTTTCATAACAGAAACTTAATTTAATTAGAACAATTCCATTAGATTCAATCGAAGTTTTCGATCTACTTATGCCATTTATCTCTATAATTTTGCCCGAATTTACGGAAGTACCTTCGCCAAGACAGTGAGTCTTGATGAGGGATACGGCTGCTCCTGTGTCGACAAGAAAATGTCTTTTAATAATAGTACCATTTGAAGGTATTTGAAAAATCACATGACGCAACGTATCAGATTGAGATGGCGAATAATTAATAATTTTATTAATTTTTTCATTTTTAATTTTATTAGATGTTAATATGGAACGTTTGAATACTCCTGAGCCTAGCTCGTGACTTACAATAGATCGGCTCGCGGATCTACTGCAGATCTGGAGTTTAAATGATTTATTTTAGAATCATTTTTCCTTGGTAGGGAAGACGAATTGGGAGTTGCAGAGATGTTAGGATTTGGATTTTCATTTTTTAATTTTAATATTCTGCAATCCTCTATTAAGTGACCAGGTTTTTTACAATACCTGCACATTTTATTATTATAATTTTGTCCCGAATTTGGACTAAATGTTTTATTATAGTTATTATTATAACTTGGTCCCGAATTTGGGTTATAAGATTTGTTAAAATTATTATTATTATTTTTTACGAACATAACTTTTCGTTTATCGAAGTTAGAGTTATTATTATGATTTTTATTTTTAAAACAGTTATAATTATTATGTCCCGATTTTCCACATATCGTACATGTTTTTATATTATTATGACTGTTTTTAGAAGAATTCAAGAGTTTATTTATTCTTTCTTCTTCTAAGGAAATTGTGAAAGCTTCGTTAATGTCTTTCGGATTACGCGATCGCAATATCGTTGCGATAGATGGGTTTGTTCCATACATAAATGTTTGCATACCAAGTTCTTGTATGCTGGCTGTTCTGCCTAACATTTCTAAAGGATCTTTATTATTTTGGTTAATTGATACTAGAAGGTTTTTAATGCAATTTTCAATTCGTAAAATATATTGAGATACGCTTTCGTTGTGAAATTGTTTACAATTTTGTAACTCAAGTAATAAGTGTGCATAATGTTTACGCTCACCAAATGATCTTTTCAAGAGATCTTTTAAATCAGACCAACTATTGGTAAGATGGTTGGCACAGATGACTTCTGCTTGGCCTTCCAATGAAGTTAAAATGAATAACAGTAAGGTATTTTGTTGATTAGGTGCAGCTAGCGCCACAGCTCTATCACAATTAGTTAAAAATGCACAGAGTTTATCTCTATTTCCATCGTAAGGTTTAATAAATTTAAATAAAATAGGTAATGGTAAAATTGTTTCGTACGAGGAAGAAGTAGTTGGTGTGTCATTCATTTTGAAATGATTTTTAGTATTTTTTTATTAAAGAAAATGAAATTTAATTTTACGAGAATTAATTTAATGAATTTTTTAACTTTACGCGAATTAATTGAATTAATTTTTAATTTTACGCGAATTTATTAAATGAATTTTTAACTTTACGCGAATTAATTGAATGAATTTTAATTTTACGAGGATTTATTGAATGAATTTTAATAAAATGTAATATTTGAAATTGTTAAATTTATTATTACGCGTTGTAAAAGAATAAGAGTATTTACTTTAAAAGTAAATAAATTTAGAAATTTAGATATTCACTAATACACGGTTCACGGTGTATATAGTGTGAAGAAAATACACTAATTGTCAAAGTTGAAAGGATTGGGAAAGAATAGGATAAAAATTCTATTGGACAAAAATTTTTATGTACTCACAGTAGAAGAAGGACGAGTTGCCAATTCATACTGCAGTGAAGTGAAGTGAAGTTCTTGATGTTCGTCGTCGGAGTTGACACGATTGGATCCTTGGCTGCTTGAAGAACTGAAGTTCACCGTAGATGTTGTTTGTCGCTCGAGGCTTCCCGCGATCTACGTTGTTGCCGGTTTCTTCTCTTCTCCAGGTTACGTCGATGTTGTGAGGTTGACTTCAGGTTGAGCCGTCCCTGCTTTCCGAGGAAAGATTTCTCCGAGGAGAATATCCGCCAGACTTGTCGTCGTTGTCCTGATGAAGATGGAGTCTTCCGTCGTCACAGAAGTTCCTTTTTGATGAAGAATGTAATCAATCTGCTATCCCACTTCTGACACCAATTTGCTACGACCCTCGGTTGAGGACGCAGTAAATAATTATTCAACTCTTGCGCGGCGAGTAATGATCAAGATCTCTTCGTATGGGTAGTAGTGTGTCTCTGAATATATCTGCAGATGTAATGTATTGAAGATCTGCAGATGGTTGTAGATAGTTATGTGTTGAGGTAGTAGTAGTAGAAGGTGGAAGTTCCGTAGAATAATAACTTATATATTTTATACGATATATATTTATTTATAGAAGACTTATAATATTTGATTAACTTATAAGTACAATATAAAATAGACAATGACAATAGTGAAGAAGGACAGCGTGGAGACTGTACTTCGAGATGTTAAAATGTGAACTGAGAGGAACGGCTTGTTCCCGTTTATATAGTATTCTAGTATCCCGGATTGTGGGAAATTTCATAGAGTTAAGCTCAATGGCTTGCGTAACAAATCGATAATGAGTTTACTTAATTGGTTTTCTAAAATAATGCATCTATTTGAAAACGCCGAAATGCACAAAGAATTTACGCTTGATTTAAGCCAATGGCAGGGATTATAACATTATGAAGGGTTGACGTTAATGGCGCTTGATTTATAGCAAGGGCTGGGAATATAACATAACCTGTGTTGAAAGAGGTTAACTTGTAAGTCCCTAACAAATATAGATACTCGTTGGAAATCTCATGCATTATTTTATGCTTCAAAAGCGTAATCTTCTGCATATCGGAATGCCTCAATCAACAGAACGGTTCAACTGTTTAATGATGCTGCGTTGATTGTTAACATTTTTATCATGACTTACAGAAAGTTTATCGTCTACCTTTTGATACATCTCACAAAATAACTGTAAAGCTGTCCCGATGACCCTCTGTTGTGTTTTCTTATCAGCCTTTTCCAATGGCAATCTGGATACCTCGAATCACTCCACAATACACTTTTTCCTTAACGTTCACTTGGAAACATATCCAGTACGCAGTACGCACAATACAACATTAAGTCATTTTAATTATAATTAATAAAATTTGTAAATAAAGCTTTCATCACTGGACCCATAAACAAAGATTGACAGCTAGCATGATCCCCAACTACACTAGCGCCATCTAATTCGAGCTTTCCAGACTGCCTGCCTTTATGCATCACAAAACTTACTTCTTGTTTGTGCTTTTTTTGCTCTACACTTGTAATCTCTAACAAATTTGGTGAAAAGGTGTCATATTGAAATCATGATAAATAAATCTTATTTTAGTCGGCTCTACAGTGAAGCTGGGAAATGTAAAGATGTTCATTATAAGCACTAAAGGGTAAGCCCGGAGTAATGCAAAAATATTTCGGAAAAGGAAGGTTGGCAAGTATCTGGCCATTCAGATCTGGTCACTAAACACAGTCAAAATCATTTCAAACAATTTGATCCTGAATGGTGGTGTTTCACCAGTGCTATACTCAGAGAATCAACTACTTTATATGCATCATCAGCTCCCCGTATTATGGTTGAATCGAATGATCCTACAAGGTTCTTATCCCGGAAAGATCAGTTTCCTCTACTGGCAAAAAACGTTAAGTCTAAAGTCGCTGTTTTGAGAAATCAAGCATTTAAGTTTTTTATCAACTATAAACATCTTTATCAAATTCAATGACATTATTGTTGTACAAAATCGATTTAATGTTTTTTTAAGAGAACAAAATATTCGCTTTGATTCTTTGAAAAAATGTTTCTGATCTGTAGCTTTCTGTCCGATTAACCTTTGGAACGCGGAGTTTCTATGGTCTATTTATTTCGTTATGTGCCGAGGGTAAATCTCCGCCCGGCCCGCCATGCACTGGCTTGTAATAACTTACTTGTTCTTTGCAAATTGATGTTTTTGTGGATTGTTCCGTCTTACCAGATAATACACTTATATATTTTTAAAAAATGTGTATTTCTATCATTATTAGTTTCTCCAGAATAGCTACTTCTATTCAGAGAAAAAAAAATCTCTCACAACTGGCTTTGATGTTTGGTGGCGTTTACGCCACTCGAATACCCAAGTGGTTAACGGCATCAAATTATAATCACAATCCTGAGATTACCAAAAAGTACTTACATTATATTATAAATCTTAATTTTTTTTAAATTGAGAACTTGTATTTTGTGAAAATTTATCTTATTTTATAGTATGCAATGTAATTGTAATTTCTATTATCAATATCTTTAACCTACACTTACAAACATTTCGCTAACATTCTCTACTTGACACTGGCTAGATCACTCCTTTTGGGGTGAAAAGCCATTTAAAAAGAAAATTGTCATTACTTTTAAATAAATTGGTCAACAACATTATCTCTTTACTTAGTACCTACTTCACTTCTATCGACCAGGTAGGTACTGCAATGTCAAGACACCATTTTCCCGCCAGGATTTGGTAGGCAACATGGCAATATTTAATAACGTATATAATTTCTATTGTTAGTACAAGGTGAGTAGGTAACTGAGTATGTTAGTTTCAAAATTGGAAGTGATGGAAGTGTTGAGAGAAAAAAGAATCTTTTCAAATCTAAACAAGTGATTAAGTACCTAACTATGGTATATTTTAGCAGACAAATGTTTTAATTCTATTTTGGAAATGGCTTACTTTTGTAGGGCCATTTTAAAAAGTGGAACAACGCAAATCATATTTATTCCTTAATTTTTCACGGGGAACACTGATGGTTTGGAATAAATTTTCTCAATGGCGGTAACACAAATAAATAAAACAGCAGTTGCTGCAGTAGAAATGCTCCTCACAGAAATAAATAGATACCCCAGATACTTTTGCCTAGTAAAATTGCATTGGTAAAAAGTGAACAATTTTTTTTTTATATGTTAACTCCACACAGGCCCTTAGAAAAATAATTTCCGTCGGGGCCCATATCATCTTTGAGCATTCTGTGTGGAAGTTCTTTTTCACTCCTTGAACATGGGTCCTGAAGAGATCCGTGTTGTAGGAGGGTGGAAACACAGAAGCCGGCAAATTGTTCCACAGCCAGGCTTAAAATCAAAAATGCAGCTTCGTCACCCAAAAAAAATATGTTTTTATATCGACTTCTGTATTCTAATATGTAGCATATATATATTCAGTAAATACCTTATGTTTAATATCTTAGCTGACTAAACTAAGTAAATGTTAAGAATTATTATAACCGGTGCCCGGCGTTGCCTGGGGTTATTAATAAATAGTTTGGAGCAAAGTTTTATAATCCCTAACTCTATCCTTACCCCTACTCCTACGCTTACTCCTACCCCTTCTCCTACTTCTACTCCCTGCCAAGTAATTTTCCTTTTATTTTGAACGTCAAATGTGCAAAATTTCATTAAAAAGTACCAAGATTTGGTATCAAGGAAAGGGAGATGAGGGTGGATTTTAGAAATTTCATCTAGAGAGTGACCTTTCTCTTGTTTTGTAGATCAAATGTGAAAATTTTCATAAAGCTAGGAATTAAACTGTAGATTTGTATACAAAGCTCTGGACATTCTTCATTATATAATAAAAGATTTAGAGAAAATTCGTGATTAGAACATGGAAATCAATAGAGAAATGTGTTTATGGTATGAAAACACACCTGAATAAAAAAAGACGATTAGTAGCTTAAATCTTCGAATGAACCATTATAATATGCAAAACTTCTACACAAATTGGGCTGATTGTGGGGTGGGCCGAAGAACAGGAGTTATTCAGTATTGCAATAACAAAAAGAGCTATTTCAGAAATTCTCACGCAAGTCAAAGGGATGGAACTTTGCGGCCAACAGTACAAAATGGCGGATGCCCTTCTGTTTTTGCTTTGATTTCTTTTCTCTCCTCCGCAATCTTTCAAAATTACCGTACACAAACCCGATTCTTACCTTCAAAACTATAAGAATACCTGTGCCATGAAATTATTTTTGATCACGATTAGCTGTCCCTTTTGTGGGGTTTTTCTATTCAGTGACTCCATTTAAAAATCATAAACTTAAATAGAGCATTAAACGTTGGGGTTTATATATTTTGAACTCCCTGAAGTATCCAACGTTGCCTGGGATTATGAATAGTTTAGAGTAGTGTCGAGGTTGTGATGTGTTACCCCTATCCCTACCCCTACTCCTACCCCTTCCCTACCCTTATCCCCACCCCTACCCCTTCCCCTACCCCTACCCCTACCCTTATCCCCACCCCTACCCCTTCCCCTACCCCTACCCCTACCCCTACCCCTACCCCTACCCTTACCACTACCCCTACCCCTACCCATATCCCTACCCCTGCTCCTACCCTAACCCAAACCCCAACCTTTCCCAGTAATTTTACATTTATTTTTATATTTTCATATGAAGCGGTAACTTGGTGATATGACATTATAATTTTAAAAATAAAACAATAACTTTGTTCACATCACTACCCCTACCCCTACCCATATCCCTACCCCTACTACCCCTTCCTACCCTTATCCCCACCCCTACCCTTCCCCTACCCTTACCACTACCCTACCTACCCTTATCCCTACCCCTACCCCTACCCTAACCCCAACCCCAACCTTTCCCAGTAATTTGACACTTATTTTATATTTTCACATGAAGCGGTAACTTGGTGATGTGACATTATAATTTTAAAAATAAAACAATAACTTTGTGCACATCACTTTTATTTGTTATATACTTTTGCCGACCGGATTTCGCCACTACCGTAGCTTCTTCAGGGCAGTATATGACTGCAATATTTTTAATTTCAAGTGTGCAAAATTTCATGCATCAAGAAGTACCAAAATTCTGCTATACGGGATGGACAAGAGGTATGGGGGTGGTTATTCGAAACCGCATGTAGACAGTGGCCTTTGTCTTGTTTAGATGGTCAAATGTGCAAAATTTCATCAAAGCTCAAGGAAAATTTGCATACAAAACAAACACCGCTCGGTATGCTCTTCTTTATACATATACTAATTGAAGTACCGGGTTAATGTACTTTGGAGTAAGTTTTATAATCTCTAACCCTACCACTACTCCCACCCCTACTTCTACTTCTACTCCCTACCCCTACCCAGTAATTTTCCTCTTATTTTGAACGTCAAATGTTAAAAATTTCATCAAATAGAATGAGCTGTAGATTTGTATACAAAACAAACACACACCACCTGCCCGAGACATTCTTCTTTATATAATAAATACATATAGATAGTGCAACATGACACACTGACCTAACATAACAAGCATCAAATTGCACTTCTTAAATAACGCCGGTTACTACAGAGAAATGACTATCGACGCGTCTCTAAAGATTGTCAGAATCAGTATATTTTCTGATAACGATAACATATTACTAGCATACGAGTAGTTTTTATATTTATAACCATACTAGCTGATCTGTACCCGGCCTTGCTCGGGTTTTATTTTTTTTTTTAATAAATTTATGAACTTGTGAATTATTGGTTATCGTTTGGGTACCATGATTGAATTTGACAGCGATCTACTATCTCTAAACAAAGAAACAAAAAAACGTTAATTTAAAATTTTATTTTATTTTTAATAAGTTCTTAGGTAGGTACCTACTTGTGTTGTTAATTTTTAAAATATTCTACCCGTACAAACCTTCTTTCGAATATGTAATCTGTGGCTAACCATAGTGGTATATCTATGGGAGAACCTCAATACGACATGGCGGGTTCAATGTTTAATTAAAAACTTTAATTTTAAAACTTTATAGTGACAGTTTTACATATTGGATTTGATTCAAACTGCTCTCTAAACCTTCTCGGCACTAATAAGAACAAACTGTTCTATTTTCCGAGAAAACGGTAGACAAATTTTCGATAAAATCGACGATAGACAGAGAGACAAACATTAATTATTATTTATGGAAGGTAATTAGTACATCAAGTGGCGTATAAAGGGGAGGCGTTTTATTCTAATAATTTAATATTAATTACCTAGTAATCCTTTTGGATATAATATTTCCGTTAATTATGCGCCTGTTTAAGGGCAAATTAAATAACGTGAAAGTCACGTAAATACATTTTTTCACTAGGCGTTGCCAGTTAAACTCCCAAAAATACGATAATTATTTTCTGTCACAAGACAATTATTTTTGGAGCTCGGTTTTAACCTTTATCAACCGGAAACAGGTTCCGGTTTGTGAAATACAACAGACTTCCTGTTCTTGTTCGTAAAAAAATACATAATATTCTGCGCTTCCGGCAGGTAAAAAAAGCTATCTTCCAGCCATCATATTTTGAACAATCGTTTTTTTTATTAACTTTAAGACATTTTACAAAATATAAGGCAAAAAGTTCGGATAAACCACTTTTTAGTATCAAATGAAACACTCAAACTTTGTTTTAACCACATTTATTGTACACGCCTACCGGTTTCGGAACAATCGTTCCATCGTCAGGGCAAGTGTATACATTTTTCAGTATACACTTGCCCTGACGATGGGGAGCGGTTGTTCCGAAACCGGCAGGCGCGTAAAAGAAATGTGGGTAAAACAAAGTTTGAATGTTTCATTTGATTATAATGAATAACTGCAAAGTGATAGCTTCATACAATAGTACACTTTTTAGTAGTTTGACTAACGGGAACTTGTTATTCAAAACCTTATACTAAATTTACAGTTGAGGTTAAGTTACAGAATATATGTAATCAACTCTTCCGGTAGTATGTTGATCCAGTGAGAGGTGCTACGGGAAGATGTGATTATATACATTTAAAATTTTAAAAAACACGTGTAACATTCTTAAACCATAAATATTTCCTAAGAATCTTAATCAAAAATATTTCTCCAAAAAAAAAAACTAAAATATTAATAAATCGTACATAAAACAACCTATTTATCTAATACAAATAGCTTCTTTCAGCTAGCCAAGTGTACAATACATTTATTAACTGTTTAGTTTAATAGATTTTTTATTTATTTCAGCGGGTAAAACATTTAAACAGCTAGGAATCATATGAGCTAAAGTTCTTTGTCCATATTTGTTTGTATGCTTAGGAACCATTAATCCTTCATTACAATTGAGACGAGTATTGTAAGTATGCTCTAGTCTATTTGTATTATATATAGGGTTATTAATGTGCTGAAACATAATTTATTTACCACAGAATTGATCTAACTGAAAGAATTTTGAGACTGATAAAAGTATGGAATATAATGCCTTTGTTCGTATAAACTTTTATGAGCTAATAATTTAACCAATCATTTTTTAAAAAATTTAATATTAATAATAAAGAAATTTGAATAAAAACACTTATTTTTTAAATACCCAATGTTATGCGATAATGAGCTTTAAAGGACACGGCAATGTTATGCGATAATGAGCTTTAAAGTTGCTTTCCTTAGAGCACATTATCGCATGACGTTGCTGTGTTAGATGAAACCTTGTTATTCCAAGGGGTCGAAATGTGGGAACAAACAATAAACAAAATATCCCGCAAGACACTTTTAACTATCTACTGTGATATTATGTAAACATAACTATGAACAATGGATATTTTAAAGGTCCAGCATGTTACTATAAACAAATACTGTGGTTTGTGTAAACAAATGATAACAAAGAAAGTTGCATCACCTCGTCATACATAGTTATTGATTATTGCACACATCCTCAACCGAATGATCAATCTATCATTGAATGTGAGGTGTATTTTTTATATTCGCATAGTACCTACACGATGTTATTGCCGAATTTGTTCGTGAGACAAATTAAATATTTTGTTGTTGTATTTCGTGAAGGCTATTTTATTTGTATTTATTCTACTAATAATAATAATAATAGTTGGATGACTTGTATAGCGCCGTTTTTGTGAGAAATCACCTCAAGGGCGCTGTACAAATATTTCTTAACTAATTATGTACAGACAGATACAGAAAAACATACTTACCTGGCAGGTCGCTGCAGATGAACACAGTCTTAGAAAAATTTAATTATAGAGATGATAGTTTTACATGGTTATTTGTTTCTCCTTTTCTATTGATGTTACATTTATTAGATGATTGGTGGCACAAGAAGAGTTGGTATTTATTGAATTATTGGTATTAATTTTTAGGACTGGAAAGTATTCATTAAATGAATTTTAGGACTCGAAAATATATATAAAATTACCTCACACAGCGTAAGAATCTTTAATAAATATTCACGTTTTTTATTTTTATTTTTTATTTTACACTTTGGTTGTTTACAGTGTTGCGGGCTGTGGACGCATTTGCGCACCGATGCGTGAATTTTTAATTATATGTATTTTTTTATTTTTTTATTTAATGACTTTTACAGGTTAGATTTCTTTAATTTATGGATACGATTGTCCGAAACCTACCTATACCGTGATGTATTTTGCACTTGTGTCACTATCGTAATTAATTTTTTTATAACAAAATATGTAAAAGCCTATATATGGCGTATACAATATAATAAATAAATAAAAATCTTAATTCAATTAAAATAATTTTTTTAATAAGCTCATCAACTGGAACATAACATTCAATAATAATAATGTTTTATTAATCTTCTTTTTTTATAACAAAATAATAAATAACGATATCACTGGGATTTCATTTACAAAATATTAAATTACATTATATTAAATTGATGACAAAAAATAATAATTGTTATTTGAGGTGTTTTAAGTGCAGTTGAGTGGTTTCGGTGTTAGTCTGTATTTGGTGTTAATATATTTTCTATATATAAGACATCAAATTACTACAAAGAAACATACCTAGTGCAAAGGAATGAAAACTAATCCTGAACATAGTAGCGAGACATTGTGTTCATAATAAACCAGGCTAGAAGTTAAAGTATTTTATTTTATATTAATTGTGCCATTGTTGAGAAAATATTGTTTTCCAAGATTATCAGCTTAAATCATGAAATTATCAAAATAAAACAATGTCGCATTTTTTGAACGAAAACGGTCCTTAACCGTTCGAAGAGTGATGGATGCCCTCGACTGTCCACGCGGGAGAGAATTCTCCATGGCCGGTGTCATTAGTAGGTACTGTCGTAAACTACGGACAAAATGAGACCAGGTAATAACACCTGTAAGACAATCTGTGATTTTAAGGTGTTACCCGAAGATAATTATAAAGTTACACTTATTGCATTATTATAATGATCAGTATTTCAGCTTTCGAGGCTGCTTGAGGTTTGCGTACTTTACCATAAGGTTAAGGGAAGGTCATAAAAACATGTAATAATAGTATAGCAAACAATCATCCGTGTATTAATTAATCTTCAATTATTCTCGAGGTTCGATAGATCCGTTGGGACCTCCCCTTTTTCTTATAAATACCACGATGCTGACAAGTTGCATGTTAATAAGGTCCAAATTATAGTTCCTACGCTTCTGCTGTATGGGCCCATACCATAAATAATATATAGATATATTAAAATAAATTATAAAAAAAAAAAAAAAAACAAAACAAAACAAACAAACAAACAAACAAACAAACAAACAAACAAACAAACAAACAAACAAACAAACAAACAAACAAACAAACAAACAAACAAACAAACAAACAAACAAACAAACAAACAAACAAACAAACAAACAAATAAACAAACAAACAAACAAACAAACAAACAAACAAACAAACAAACAAACAAACAAACAAACAAACAAACAAACAAACAAACAAACAAACAAACAAACAAACAAACAAACAAACAAACAAAAAACACCAGTACAGCTTATGTATTGTTTTGTGGAATTGCTTAATATTAATTTATCTATACCGTTTAAACTTATTTTTATTGCTGGTCCTTTTGTACTCACATTTTATTATATCTTAATTTACTTTTCCTTTTTTTTGCGCTGAAATACCATTATGGGTTTTATTATTAAAATGTGTCGAGAGCATCTCCTGTCCCGATCCAATCTTCCTCTTCCTCTCCCCCCTTCGTTTTTATTTTGGTTTTTCTAATAAAACATCTTTACTTAACCACTTTTAACAAAGAAACTTTGTTCCCTTACCTTTTGTAAAACTTCCTTTTATTATCTGTATTAAAAGCTGTTTGTTTCTTACAAATAAATAATAAATAAATTAGATCAATGAAACCCATATTGGCATCTATTATATTCTGTGCATACAAGTTCGACTGTCCTATAACGGGAATTCGTCCGGTTGGGCAGTCAATGCATCATTTAATAAAAAATAATATACAACAAAAAAAATCTCAGGTATGAGAGAATACACGGCGAGTAGGTTAATACCCACAATTTACGCATAATGAAGATTTGCTCTCTGAGACGCGCTACCAAAGTCTCCAGTCTAGGAGGAGTGGAGCCCTTGCAGTAAAATGGACTATCTGTAAAATTATGAATAATTTGATAGATATTCCATACCTCCTGGAATGCCATAAGCTGTTTGTACCAAACAACTACTGCCAGGGGCGGCTATGCACACCGGATGGCAGAACAGACGTGTTGGCTCAGCTCACCATGACACGGGGTATGGTGCTACCAAATCACATCTCTCTTTTGATATCTTCAATATAAACAGCCCTGATATAGTCAGCCTAATTAAATTTAATATTCCAAATAGATATACTCGATCTAAAATTTTATTCAATTGCAACAATAATTTCGAAACCGCTTCATTAAAAAAATCACTTGTACCTAGACTTCACGCAGAAGGTAATACTTTTTCAGATATAGTAGATATGTTCATCTGCTCAGAATACAAATACTAACAGACGATTATTATCATAAACAATTTTTAAGATATGTGTCTAGAGTATAAGTATCAGTGAATGCGGGGTACGTTTTGAACATTAGCCTCTATGGCTAATTATTTGAAATGGTTCTTTCACTATGTTATTCCTGTATTTGTTCGTGAGACAAATGGAATATTTAGCTGTTGTATTTCATGAAGGATATCTGTTTTATCTATGTACCTACTGTGATGTGTTTTGCACCTGTGTGACTATTGTAATTAACTAAATATGTAAAAGCCCGTATTGGGCGTATGTAATATAATAATATGTAGTTTTACATATATATTTATATAGATGTAAAGAAAAAATACTTGTACAATATTTGTACAAAATGGTAAATTCTATAAAAAAACTTATTACACATTAAAGCACACGACCTTTGAAACTATAGAAGAAATGAAACTAAATGCAAGGCTTGGGGTCGAGATTGAATTGCTCATATCTCCGGCTCGGTTCCACGATAAGTTAACACAGTACGAATCGGCACACTTTATAAAAGTGATATAAAGTCCTTAAAAGTACGACAAACAAAAAACTAGCCCGAAAATCTAATCAACCTAAACTATTTAAAGTTTTTTTTAAATATATTAGTTTTAATTTTTTTTTAATTCATTAATTAGGTTTGATTTGATTATATTTCGTTCGTACTTTTAATGACTTTATGCCACTTTAAAGAAGTGTGCCTATAATACGTACAGTTTTAAAAAATACATTAATTTTTTTGGCATTTAATTGACTAATTTTTTTGGTGTAGAACAAAAATTAAATCCCGAAGGCGATTCCGTGAAAAAATTGTGAGCCGTGATCTGTGAGTTCGTGACGCCGCGTTAGGGCACGTCGCGACATCCAAGTTGCTTATTAAGGCGGGTACATAGTATCTACACATTTTCATCCGTCAAACAACATTAATCAAAACGTTACATGAAATAATCAAGTGCACACACAATAATTAATTGTGATACATAATAATTATTGCAGTGATAATGATTTCGCTCGTTGTTTAATAGCGTAATGTACTATATAATAATATTTCAAAGTCAAGACATGCCACGCTGACTCTTGAACACTGACTCATGAGAAAACGTGCCAAGAATGCGACTAAACAATCAGAACATACGATATTATTAATACTTTTTTCATAATTTTTAATTTTAATTTTTTTTCATTAATTAATTATCTTTATAATTACGTTAATTATTTGTGTTAGTTTTTTTTTTATTTATTAAGTTATTTATTTATTAATTTATTTTTTTCATTTTTTGTTTGTTTGTTTAAATAATAATTACTTTATAATTTAATTTTTTAATCATGATAATTAATTAATAATTGTAATAATGGGAAGTTAGTTTTCATTTTATTTATTAAGTTATTTATTTATTAATTTTTTTTTTTTTCATTTTATGTTTGTTTTTATTTATCTGTTTGTTTGTATATTTATTTATTTATTTTAAATTTATTTTTTCATGTTTTTATTTACTTATTTTAGTTTTAATTGATTTTTTTTTTTTTTTAATTATTTTTCAATAGTTTTATAATTTTTTTTTTATTATTAATTTTTTTAAGATTTTATAAAAAATTTTACCTTAATTTTTGTAATTATTATTTTATTGTAAATGGCGTTGAAGGTATCTGTATTAAAATTTACATAATTTACCTATTACGTGTGTCTACACAATATTTAATCATTTTGTCTGGGATGAGAATGCTTCTGGCTTTTACACGAAGAAGCGTAGTGTAACATTCGTTGGAACATTCAAACGGATAGACTTAACGGATAGATTCGACGGATAGCAATTCGGGAGAATCTGTTTTATTATGTTGGCTGGTTATGTTAAATAATAAAATAAATATTATATTACCATACTATGTCAATACTAGCTTTTTCCCTTCTATTTTTGTATAATGGCACTTAATATGAACTAAACTGGTCAATTTAACTGGATTTCCTAAAACGGGATTTGTTCCTGGTTGGGCAGTCAAAGCTTTCTTACATTTTATTGATTAATAATGTGTGTTTCAAATAAATAAATTCACATTCGTAGTATACCTAGGACGTACGATGTTCGTCAGGCCCATAGATTAATTAATACGGAGATGGGCCATAAACTACTATTAGTATAAAACCACGCCCACCGCGGAATCGCAAACATTGTTCACCAGTATTCTCTGCTATTGCACTCCGCATCTACGCACAACGGCGCCCCGCCATTGTTTCTGACTACATACCAAACGCAAAAATGTCATTGCATAGCCGCCTTGATAGTCCGTGCGGTTTAATTAAACGGAACGATATCATAAAAACATCTTATTGTATATGTTACCTGAAATATTTGCGTTATGAAATGGTTAAAGGGGGTGAATTTGGCATTCAATGAAACTCGTTATTTTTAAGAAAAGTGGTCAAATTTTGAAACAAAAACAGTGTTTTTTTTGCAATGAAAGTGGTGTTATGTTCCTTTTCTTGTATTTTGCAAAAGAAGTGTGTATTTTTAAAGTTTTATTTTGTTGATATTATTATTGCTGTTTTTTTTTCACAGAAATAATAACATTACGTGGCGTTTTCGACATGAGGTTAGCTGCGTTCCATTTTATGGCTATTCAAGCTCATTAAAACCATAGATAAAGAAATATTTAGAGCGTATAATATATATATATATATATATTGTTATTTAAAACTATCAGAATATCGTGTGAAAAATACGACAGGTCGCGTTATTTATTATTTTAACAAATTTGATTTATTTAATTAACGATATATATAAAAATCAATGTAAGTTTGTTTGTTTGTCCTCGGTGTTCTCGAAAATCACTCTACCGGTTTCGCTGAAAATAGAACAGTTCGTTTTTATTAGTGCCCGGAAGGTTTAGAAAGTAGTTTGCATGAAATACAATATGCGAAACTGTACTCATTTAACGTAGAATTAGAACCGCCCTCAACCCAATTATAAGATTGCGATCGATCCGCGACCTTGTACGATGAGAAGCTGATGTCCCTGCCGATCTGAGCTAGGCTAATGTCCGGAGCAGACTTCCATCTAAGAGGCCATCTCCAGGGTAAGTCCTGCAGATTGTAATTGTCTCCCATAACTTCCCCCGTAACCCAACCTTCCTCCTTCCCATCCCTTCATTTTCACAACACTGTCACCCAACGTGGCTTTCTCCCTACCTAACCTTCCTCTTTCCCATTTTCCCTCTCCCTGACATTCCCATGAACACAACAATATCTTCTATATATAAAAATGAATGTTTGTCTATCTGTCCTTGATTTTCTCGAAAATTACTGCATGGAAGGTTTAGAGAATACTTTGAATGAAATCCAATATGTAAAACTGTTACTATAACGTTTTAAAATTAGTATGAAAAACATCGAACCCGCAGTGTTTTATTTAAGTAAGCCCATAGATATAACACTCTGGTGAGCCACAGATCGCATATTCAAAAGAAGAAGGTTTTTTTGGCTAGAATATTTTCAAAATGGAAAACACAAGTAGGTACCTACTTTAGAACTTTATGACTTGGATATATTGTGAAAAAATAAATATTTGGAATGTTATAAAATATTCAAATGAATATTTCTTTATTTGGAGATGGTTACTTTCGCTGTCAAATCAATTATTGCATCCTAATGACAAGCAAGAATTCACAATTTCATAACTTTATTCCAAATCCCGAGCAAGGCCGGGTACACATCATCTAGTTAACGATAAAATAATCAATGTTCGCAAAACTTAATTTATCGGGTAAAACGAAAAATAAATACGTCTTACATTATTTGTGCTGTGGGATTTTAAAATTCGTTCACAATACAATTATTATTATGCAACGATGTGGATAAAAACATTTTTCTAAATAAAAATAATAGCTGACAAACATTTCTAGAACGAAGAATACATATTCCGTTTGCCCTCCAGACATCGAAAATTTAATAATATCCAACATATATTTAGACATGCTTTGTGTGTAAAAATGTAAAAACAAATAGAAAAATAAAACATTGAAGAGGTATTAATTCTATTCTGCATGAACCTGTCTAAACCGCTATGATAAATTTGGCATTCAAAATTTTTGATCACCGTCAAAATAAGATTATATTGTACTCTTATCAATTGGCGAAAAAATGTCTAGTTTTTATGTGATTACCGCGCAAGAGTCCCAACTGCCTGGAGCCAGTGGGACCATGGCATCCACAATTGGGGTATGGTGCGAGGTTGATGCATAAGAACAATCAGAGCGGTAGATACTGTTAGTATCGACCTGGTGATAGATCACCAATCTGAATCGAAACGTTGCTTGAAATGGCTTTAGCCATGCTTGATCTGCTGATCTGAATAGGTAGGTTCTTCACCATCCTCTTTCCATCTCCTTCCTGTCACCATTCGCTTACCAATATTTTACGGTCTCATAGATGGTATCCGATAAGATTACCGTCCATAATTTACCGCCGAAGATTCACCGCGGAACATTCACCGCGAACATTCATAGCGGAACATTCATAGTGGTACATTCACCGCGGAACATTCACTGCGGAACATTCACTGCGGAACATTCACGGAGGAACATTTTTTCTTTTTAAAAGAAAAACAAATATTCCCTGGTTACGAATAACCTAACAATATTTGAAAATCTCCTACTACCATCACAGTAAGCGGAAGATGTTGCCAGTCAAGGAATTGAACTCACGACGCCTGGGTGAGACCCAAACGCGATGCCAACTCAGCTACTTAGCGGTCATTCACCGTGGAACATTCACCGCGGTACATTCATAGCCGAACATTCACCGTGGAACATCACTGGGGAAAAATTATAGGCTAATATTTGAAAGTGTGTTTTTTCGCTGAAATAATTGAGTACAAATAATTTTCTTACACTCATTACCATAATCCAAACAGTCCTCTTAACACCAATCGGACATTTTATTTTTTCTATTGTGTGCCGTGAACTTTCCGCGTGATGAATGTTCCGCGGTGAATCTTCCGCCCTGATATTATTCTGTTCTAAATTATTTAGATTTAACGGCTTCAATAACGTTGCTTTAGATGACCAAGGGCTCTAGCACGATCAAATCGATAAGCTTAACTGACGACGATTTTATATCGATTTCCTGAGCAAGGTTGCACTAGTTAGGCGTGTCGATAGCCAAACTGATATTGACAACAAAATAAACGAGAAATCGCCTTGCGATAGCAACACTGGCTGATATTGTCTATGAATCGGCATTCCTAAACGTCAAACGTACGTATAAATAATTTGACAATTTCGAATGAATGTTTTCTAAGATATAATAATAATATTAAATTCACTCATTTTGATTTTTTTTATATGAATACCGCACAAGAGTCTCAACTGCTCCCAACTGTCTGGAGCCAGTGAGACTATGGCATCCCCAATTGGGGAATGTTATGAGGCTGAAGGTATTGGGGAGAGGAAGGAGAAGGGGAAGAGGAAGGTGGGGAAATACCCGGCTATTCAGATCTGGTCACCAAACACGGCTAAAAGCCATTTAAAGCAACGTTTCAATTCTGAATGGTGGTCTTTCACCAGGGCGATACTGAGAGTATCTTCCACTCTGGAACGTGGGCAAATATACTATATATTATTTTTAATTAATTAATTGTGAAACAACACAAATTAATTAAATAAAATTTACTTGCGCACGCCGGGATTTGAACCCGCGACCTTCGTATTCGTAGTCGAGAGCCTTACCCCTCGACCATGGAGGCCGTCACATTGGCAGTCCGCATGAACTTTTTGACACTAAAGGGGCAGTTAATTAGTCAAAGAGGTCTTTAGCCATAACTCGTGATATTCGGAAGAACTTTCTGAATTACGTTTCAGGTTCAATTGATCGCGTATACGACGTTTTTCACGAGCTACGAACTTCGTCAGTCTGCATCCGTTCATTAATATGCTAGTAAATTTGCGTAACGAACCACTTTATTTAAAAAAGGTTGTGTATATTGACAGTTAACTGAAACGTATCTAATTAGGTGGGCTTTTGTCTACCGGCTAAATATTTTATATCAATTGTTGACACTGCTATACCGCCTAACGCCGCCTAATAACCATAGGTGACGGATTTAGTCAATATCGTATTGATATAGGGTTTTATTGATCGACCTTGCTAGAACCCCATATCTGAATATTCCGGTACTTCCAAACCATCTTCTTTCCTATCTCCCTCCCGTCCTCGCGCCCTTCTGGAAATATCAGATACGATACCACTGGCTCCGGACATTGGGGAACAGTTGGGACAGATTTTTTATTATTATTTATTTATTAAACTTAAAATAGTCTAATATAAACTTACATTTATTTTCATTTTAATTTACATATTGCGTATTTCTAATACTTATTTTCTAATATTTCTTACTCAAAATATGATAAACCTAAATACAGTTTTTATTTCACTGGTAAGTAAGCTATACATATTAATGCCTTTATACAGTAAAAAATTTTGTGTTTTTTTTTATACTAATATCTTCTTTCTATGGTGTGTGTGGAAGTTTTTATTGTAATTTTTTATTGTTAGGAGTTTTTTAAGCTACCTACATTATTTAGATATAGAACACTAGAACAGTAGTCCATGTGTGGTCTTGATTAGGTATACTGTTCTTTCTTTGGCGCATCAGTCCTCTTACGGTTTTTTTGTTAAATTCTTTGTATATTCTTCTTATTGCAGCAAATATAAAATATTCATAACCTTTTACTTTGATCACAACAGCTCACAATACCTTCTTCCGACCTATAAAAGGTAATCTAACTCTTTCCTGATCGTAGGCAGACTGCAGATTGCGGGCGTAGGTAATTCAGAACATCAGTATAAGTTATCGGTGATTCAAAGGTCGCCGGTATAAATATATTCTGCGTTCTTGACCCAATATTAATACTTGAAACCTTAACGAAGGAGTGCCAGTACCTTTTCCTATAAGCAGACCTCAGAAGATCCCACATTGTAAGCAATAGACATTCCGCAATGTGGAAATGAATCCATTGTTTTAAGTAATAGAGGTTGTTTGGTGTAATTGATGCGAGTTCGATTGTAGACATAGTACCCACCTAACAAATTACTGTCTTGTGATTATTATGTTAAAGTATTTTAATTGTACGTTATTTAAGGTAACGCTTTGTAGGCAGGCGTTTGAAGAAATAAACGGATCAACTTGTGTTGTGAGCAATGATTAAATATATAAGAAAGGATTTGACATGCGATGAAAATAGTTTAAATATTGTAAAATATTGGCTTGATTCGCACATGTTAACTCTTAATACTGAAGAAACCAAATTTCTAACTTTTAGGATAACAGCAATCCATCACCACCACAACACAACACAGCCGTAACTCATTGGCAAGTGCACGCTCCTGCCCTTCAGTAAATAGAGCTGAACATAAAAAAATACCTTGTCATACATATAGATCATAGGTTGTCAACGTGGGCGATAATGCCCCTTTGTGGGCGTGTGAGAATTTCAGGGGGCAGTAGAAGACCCAGAGAAAATTAGGGGGCGTTGAGATATCACAGTGAGGGCGTGGGCAGGTAAAACAAAATGTTCCCTAAAAAAGACAAAAAAACGGTAATCACGTAATTATAAAGTCACAGTGATTTCAAGGAACGTTTCAAGGATATTTTAAACATGGACATACCAGACTGGGTTTTGGATCCTTTTTCAAATGTCAACACAACAGGATCATCCCAATTAGAATAATAACTAATAGAACTGACGACAAAAGAGGAATTAAATATCAAATTTAAGAATGGCTACCAAGAATTTTGGCTGCAGAAGCCGATTTCGCAACTGTACCCAGGATTATGATCGATTGTTCAATGATTTCTGATAGCATTCCCATCGTCATGTTTAGTTGAACGTAGATTTAGTGCTGTAGCAACGTTTGTAACAAAAAGAAAAATCGGCTCCATGTTACTGAACGCGGCGACTTGCAGTTGTTTTTAAATAAAATCGAGCCTGAAACTGACAAACTCCTTAAAATCAATCAAATTCAACCTTCTCATAAGATAAGTCATAAATTCAATGTGTTTTGAATGTTAATAAAAATACTTCTCAATATAATTAATTATGCGTTTTAATTGTTTTCATTGAAAAATTCTTCTTTAAACTCAGAAATATGATAGGAGTCATATCCTTTCTTACGATATATAATATTACAGTGTAATTACACGTTTAAATATAATCGTGGCTGTTTCAGATTCGCAACAAATGGTAAGTAAAAACAATGGGGGAGCGGCTAGAAAAAAATTTTCAAAGTGAGCGGTGGAAAAAACAAGGTTGAAACCTATGATGTAGATGATCTCCTCAAATGGGAACTTCATCTCACAAACAACACATTATCACTACAGCAAGTAAACTTAGAAAATCCATATACTTCCTTAGAAAAACCCGCATTTTTCTTAACTTGAATCTACTCAAAACAATTTATTATGCACTGTGCCAATCTTTAATCGAATACGGTATTATTGCCTGGGGTGAAGCTACTGCTAACGCTATTGACCCCATCATTAAAGATCAGAAACTAATTATAAGGATTATTCTAAAACTACGGATCACCAACAGTTCAGACGAGATCTTTGCGAGAATCTGTATTTTGTATATTAGGCAACTTTATGCCAAAACATACTTACTTTACTCTTTAAACACAGAACTCTATTTGACAATATCTAAACTGCTCGCGATACTATATCTAAAGGCCATAATCTCTTACTTATCTCTTTCTATAAACCAAAATTTGGCCAAAGGAATTTTAGATACTTTGCAACAATTCAGTGGCTTGACATTGATGGACATTTGGGGGCTACAATAAATATTTTTTTTACTTTTCATAGCCCATTGCTTCATGAAATAAAACACATTTTTGTTCGTAGAATACCGCATACTTAAGTATGAACATAGTGTCATCTGCATACGAGTAAGTGAGATTGGAGATTTTTTGGCCACCAATGTTAATTCCACCTTTCCGATCATCAAGAGCATTACACATTTTATATTCCCCGTATGTATTAATCAAGATTTGTGAGAGAATGCATCCCTGACGTCCTGATTAATATAGTCACTAATTAAAAAAGGTTTGAAATGTTAATAATTAATATATAGACATATATATATTTGTACATATATTGTTAACAAAAAAACCTCCCATGATGAAAATATTTAAAAAAAAAACAGGATTGAACCCTGATCCACCGAATGGAAAGCAACTATTCTAACCATTGCACCACAAAGTCTAATGAAGAGGGCGACAAATTTAGTATCCATAACTGAAAATAACATTTACGCATTTTTGATATTCAAATATTACGTATATGTTGATAATTTTACACTCATATTTCGAGTCACATATGTTATATAAATTAAAAAACATTTGTATATCGGCCATCTTGCGGATTATGATGAAACTTTTTTATACGGATTCATTTCTAAATTCCTACTATAAACCACTGTAGCTAACAGATGACGTTAATGGAGTTTTGTGTTAAATTTCAAGGCGGTACATTACTCGTTAAAGTACAATAATTTAGTCTTGTAACTACATAATAATAACTCTATTGTTTTGTATCCAATAATTTTATCACTGTTTACCAGCCCAGTGGGTACCCCCACGCTAAATAATATTTTTTGATAACACACAGTGTAGGTCTGATTAATATTGACATTGATAGTCTACCTTGTGTATTAATGTGGCGATAAGGGACCACGTATCGTTATTTTGTAATTAATGTGGGATAATTTCGGGGAAAACCGTCTCATCGTCCATTTCATTTCATTTGTCGCATCACTAACTATTTGTCGTGATAATCTTTGTTCATCATGTTTATTTACTACTATCCACCCGGCCTTGCTCGGGTATATTTTATTTTTTTTGGAATAAAATTACACATTTATATAATATGTAATATTATTTAGATATGTTTAAAAAAAAAAATGTTGGGAATTAAATAAATTTTTCAAACGCATGTTTCTTTGTTTAGAGATAGTAATAGTCGTCACAAGGCATTACTTTTGCTCTCAAATCAATTACGGCACCCAAACACAAGCAAGAATTCACAACTTCAAAACTTTTTTTTTTTTTTCGATCTCGAGCAAGTCCGGGTACACATCAGCTAGCAGGTTTATAAAACCAAAAATCGGTTTATATTTTTAATATTTGACGCACCAATACCTTCGATCGGTGAGCTCTATCTTTCTGAAATTGGGATAGTTTTTCTGTCTGGAATTACCAGGTAAAAGCATGTTTTTCGTTGCAAAGTCATCAATCATCACAAGTACAGTGGTAATAATACTGTTACATTAATAATCGTCTCTTTTCGTTCTTAGGATCGAATGATAATGTAAATGAGATCCATTGCAAAAGTATTTGGTTTTAGGCTGTCTCTAGTTTCTTGACACACTTTAAACTGCCTCGAGTTTCCACCAACTTTATTTAAATTATGTGACTGCCACTGTATTTGATAATTCACCGAAGGACAACAACAGTAAGAACATTTTGATGAAACATAAAATCGTCTCTTAAATTGCTGATTGAACCCCAGTTAAAAAGACCACGAACCGCTACTGATTGTAATAAATATTATTAATGATCAAAAATTCTCAATGAAAACATGAAACAGAAGAAAATAGAGAAAATAAAAACATACGGTCCCAACTGAGACTCGAACTCAAAACCACTAGTCTATCCAATATCTTGAATTTTCGATATTATTTTTAAAAATATGAAAAAAATTGTATGAAAAGTAGATCCCATCTACAGGTACATAATTTTAAAGAGATCATCGCTTGTGTAGCGGTGCACACCGATAGTGGTTCAAATTAGTTCGAAATAGTTTGGAACCATAGAATAAAGAACAAGTGTCATACACGCAGAAACCCGTGCTATGACTTAGAGGCTTTTGCTTCTAGCCCCCGAGAGAGCCAATGAAAATACGGCAAATACAGTCGCTCTTTCACTGCCTGCATTATATATTGCCATTCCATTTGATCGAATTGAAATGATCGTGAAATAATTTTATCTATTAGAAAACTAAGGCCCGAATAGACAGACTTTTGGATCACGAAACACGCCCACATCGCATTTATTGTGTTCTTCTTTTATTCTATGTATGGAACATCCACCCCGCTTACAGCACTCACCCCTCAGAAATCCTACAATACAGTACACCACTACACAAACAAGAACCTCTTTAAAATGCCGTACATAATTTTAAAACCGTTCATCTTAAGAGGAACGGTTGTTCGGCCTGTTTCATACATAACTTAATTTTAGATTTGAGACCAAAATACCCATCCAAACTGAATGATATACATATATATTTTTTTTAATTAAAGGCTTAGTAAATATCTAGTAAGTATGAGAAGTATTTTATTTATTATTGTTTTAGATTATGAAGTACAGACCATATTTTTTTTTCATAATTTTAGAGGTAACTTGGAAAATTATTTGCGGGTTTATTATATATATATATATTTTTTAAATTATCATATTTGCTATGTAAATATAATTACGTAAATAAAAATATAAAAACAAAACATTAAAAAAAAACCTTTTCCTGGTCGATATTTAAAATAATGAGCGGCAAATTTGCGTTCCTACTTTGATCGTTTTTAATTTAATTTAAAGTCTACCAAAATGCTTATTATAATGTTTTTTTAATTATTTTTATTTGTTTTATATTTCATTATATTTTCAAAGTAGATGGGGTAACATTTTTTTTTACATGTCCGTTAGGCCCTAAATAATTGTGAAAGGTGCCTCTAAAATCGCAAAAAATCAATTCCTTTAATGACCTATATTTCATAACGTAAAACCAAAATAAATAAATTACTTCTAATCCGTATTAGATATTTACTATACTTTTTGATGAAAAAAAGATCATTAGGTTTACGTGAGTATTTTGGCCTTAAAGCTAAAATTTTATTTCATATGAAGCAGGCCGCGCAGTACTCTTACTTAATCTATTTTGTTTCTCTTTTTTACTGTTTTATGTTAGTATTTCTCCGCGTCTCACCGTGTTCATCTACGGACCACGGACCTGCATAGCAGTGCCACCATACTTACTAGAGCCACTTTTATCGACCGTACGTATGTACTAACCATTCTGGGCTGTGGCATTTTACTAACCCTCTTCTAAGCTAATGCTATGCAGGGACACTTGAGGGTTTAGAATCATTTATAACCTTAGCTTCGTTCAACTAAAATATTACAGTCCTTGACGTGCACCCTGAAGGAATAACCATAAGTTACTTATACCGGGGTGGGAGAGCGGTGGGAAACCTCAACTGTACATGTGTGCGCAACGCGCATCACGAGATGACTCGTTTGTGTTAGTGTTTAAAAAAGTATTCGTTAGTAAAGGTGTTTTATTTAATAGATGTACCAACAGATGGCACTGATTGCTACATTTATTAGCATTGCCGAAAAGGGTGTTTGGAGATTTTTTAAATACAAAATTATTTCGCTGTTTTTTCTATTGCCTGCCCTAATTAAAAATTCTGTGCACGCCACTGCTAGCCAATCACATTCCACTATGCGTTTTAAAAAAAATTAAACGAGTTTCCTGATTTCGCGCTTCGTTGAGTAACCATAAGTTATTTATTCCGGGGTGGGAAAGTGGTGGGCCACCTCAACTGGTACATTCCGAAAGGTGATGATCCTACATGATACTCTAAGACATTTTTATGCTCAATCTTTTTATTATTATTTAACGCTTTACAGGGAAGATAATTAAACGAAAATGAAAATGCTATTTTTTTTGTATTTCTGTAATTTATGTATCGAAATAGAAATTTATTAGATGTTAAGGGTCCAGTATAAGACCGCGTATTCACCGCCGTTAGGAATTTTAGGCCTCAAACTTAAAACCACGGACCACCGCGATCCGGCAGCAGGATTGGGGAAATGTGGATAATGTAGACCACGGCGGATTAAAAAAAATGTTCAGCGTATTGATGCAATACGAAACAAAAAACATTTGCTCTATATTTTTTCGTTTATTCGCTGAATAAAAATAAATAAATAGAAGCTTGACAGACTTAACTTAGCATCTGTTGGTAATAGGATAGGGTAACTGATGAGAATATGTTTTTTTCAATTTATATATAATATATTAATTATTGTCAGTAGCCATACAAAGTGCCTCCCTTTTACAAAAGATTTATTTTGTTACTATTTACATATTTGTTTCTTCACAGCATAATCTTTTTTTTTAGCTTCGGAAATATTATAGAAATGGGTAACGTGGACCAACTGCTCAAAAATACTTATAAGCACAGCTTTTTGACACAGGGAATTATTTTCATGGATTTTGAATCAAGGAATCCGTTTTTCGATTGTCCACTAGGGGATTCAAGGTGGTTGAAATGAATTGGATGCTTTTTTATATGGCTATTCTATTAGTGGCTTTGGTTTTTATTAATGGTTAAGTAATTCTACTATTACATTTGAATTGGGAACCAAGATGGAGGATGTGAATTAGATCCCGTTTATTAATCGGGAATAAGAATTATTTGTCTTTTGATAATTTTTGGGATTTAGAAACGCCCTTCAATATTGTATATTAAACAGCAGTAAAAATATAACATAGGTAGATAACGACGATTTACAACCCACTCCAGACGCACACAATAAGCTTGAATACAATTCACCAAGTCAATGAAGGCAATAAGAAAAACTGATATTTTGCCGGTGAATAATACCTATAACAGGGAGTATTTTCACAAAAGTCTGCTATCTTCCCCTTGCCCCTCCCCCAAGCAAATTAGACCAAATATGCTATAATTTGAAATCAAATACGTTTCTAACGACTTAATAATGTCCGAGATACAGCGGTTCTAAATTATTCAAATTTTTTGTAAGTTGTCATTCTTCGCTATTTTTTAGTGTTTTGGTCAATTTTGACAGTGAAGGAGTAATTTTTCGGTAAAGGTTAATCTATTGTTTTTAAAGTAGACTAAAGATGGTACAATTTGAAAACAAATTGGTCTCCAAGGACCTAATATCGTCCGAAATACAGGTGTTCTAAATAAAGAAAAACATTGTATGTTATTATGATAACATAGAATATTTTTCTTCATTTCAAATTGTAGAATCTTTAGCCTGCTTTAAAAAATATTAATTAACCTTCACCGAAAAATTACCCCTTCACTGTCAAAATTGGTTAAACACTAAAAAAAATAGCGAGAAATAAAAAAAAACAAACTTCGCTATTTTAAAAAAAATTATTAATTAAGGGGTAATTTTTCGGTGAAGGTTAATTAATATTTTTTAAAGTAGGATAAAGATTCTACAATTTGAAATGAAGAAAAACATTTTTTGTTATCATTCTTCGCATTTGATTTCAGTTCACTTCCAAACACTTTAATTCCGATTTTGAACCAAATCGGTAGAGAACTCAAAATTAAAAATGGCCATCGAAATTACTCAGGTTGACATTAAATTTGACTTCAGCACCCCCCTAACATGACTTACGCCGCTTTCTAACCAAATCGGTGTGAATATCTAGAAATTCAAAATAGCCGCTAAAACTATGGATTTTGATAGGCACAGATCGGCATACTTATACATGCAGTCAGGGGCGTCAAGATTGTAAATTATATGGGCACATAAAATGTTAAGATTTTAAAAATAATTCGTTCATTCATTAGTTTTGCTGTTGACCGCCTGCAAAGATCTAATCTTGTAGATCTGTACCACGTCCGTCAGTTTTTTTCCAGTGCGCAGGCCTTTTATATTGTGCCGTATAATAAATTAATCACTTTTTGGACCATCTTAAAGAACGTTGCAAAGAAATGTGATTATAACAACAAAAAAATCGAAAATACGTAATTCCTACATTCCGGTGGCAGTTTAACACCTCTCTTCCCAGCTATTCGTCATAAAACAGACAGAAATATCGAATTTCAAATCGACGTCCGCTCGCTCTGAAGGACTTCTCACAACTGATTTACTCCGGCGAAATAAAACGTTTTATCAACAATCGCGCGGGCCAGAAATTGTCATACGTTTTTTGTATGACGGAACTGAATTTAAAAATTCTTGAACTTTGAGGGAATTACAGTGAAAATCTAGATTTACTGAATTATTTTTAATAAACGCTTTTGGTTCTTGATCTTATTTACTCTGAGATTGTGGAAGGATTTTGATTAAATATGTTTGTAATGGGTGCAGTTAACATAACGGCGAAGGCACTGTCGAGCGTTTTACTTAAAATTACTGTAGGTATTTTATATATAATGTAAAAGATTACAGTTTAAGAATTTACGTCACTGAAAACCTTAGACTCTTTCGTAACTTTCTGTTAAGAATTTGCAGATAAATTGTGTGTTGTATTGCTTACGTTAGCATACTGCGAAGTGACGTTTAGCGCCTTATTTGAGTCTTCCCCCTTAAATAAAAACACAAAAGTCATTTTACAATTTTATAATTTATAAAAGTAAATCAATTGGGTTATGTCGTCTTTCCTCCGGAGGTTGATGTTTGTTAACTAAGAACTATCAAACTCGAATGTGAAGATCGAATTTCAAATTTCAAAGACAAAGTAAGTAGATTGGTGTTACCTTAGTAATGAAAAAAATTCTAATATTTTAATAAATTTCTAGATAATTTTGCCGCACCGTATGTATATGGAAAGAGAAATTATATGGCTCTGTTTAATAATAAGGAATACCAGGCCAATTTTTATATATATTTTTTTAAAATAATAAGTTCAAACTTAAATACCAGTATATTTCTTTTTTTTTCTAAAGTTAGTTTTCATAGTTAAAATAATTTTCAAAGTTTCCATTTTTTCAAAGCCCGCCAAAACGCTCCAAATCTATGGACGGTCGGTTTTTAGCAGTTTTGAGGTTAGAATGTCAAATGTCAAAACAGGGATGAGCTTTAGCGTACATAATTTTATATCCTATTCATAGTGAACCATAATAAAATTATGTTCCTTTTTAGAATCTTTAACTCAAAGAATAATAAAAGTATTGAGCATTAATATTATCATAATATCCGTATTGATAATTGGTTTGCTCATGAATACTCAAATTTATTTCACTAATACTAGTTTTTTTTTATTTTTTATATTGAACAACAATTATAGAGCTTAAAGTCACCCAAATGAAGTTTTAATTTCGCCATAACTAAAAAAATACATATTTAAAATGCAAAACAAAATCGAAAAATATTTTTTCATACTAATCCAAAAACAGAATGCTCACGTGACGTCAGATGTTCCAAATGCAATGGTGCCAACATAACAAAGTGTTTTGATGAGATGATTTTTTTATTAATTTTTTTTAAATAAAAATTTATTAATTTTACGTATACAATAAAAGTTATATATTCAGAATCGACGTTTGCTGATCTATATGGATATATATTGTTAAAGCCATTATATTTTTCACTGGAGTGTCTTATTGCTTTCTTAGTAGAATAGGTGGAGATATTAAATTATTAATCACCGTTAAAAAGGTACTAATTGTGTCAATGTTTTTCTGTGAAAATAACATTTATTATTTATCACAGATTGTTAAATAATGCGAACAGCGTCGTAAGTAGGTAAGTTCCTGAATGCCAACGTTTAAATTGGAATCAAGGTTCGCCCTTGAATTTATCGAGCAAAAATGATTACAAAAAACACTGATTTAAATAAAGATACAAACGGGGTTTAATAAAAAGAACATGATAATGCAAAGTAAATTAATATGATTACACTTTTATCGAGATACCTACATTCAAATGATATGCCAAATGGAGACAACGATTTTTGCTAATTGTGCATCAAATATTGGGTAGGTACGTGTATATATATATTTTTTTATAATAACTTAAGTCTCCTTTAATGGAAGTAATCTTCCCAACAAGCCCTCCATGGATATTCTTGGTGTAACCTTAAGTGACCAGCTCAGGTATGGGGGCTCCATCGAAGCCAGAGTAAAGTTAGCCTCTCAGAAGTTGGGCGTATTGTACAGAGATCGCAGATACTGCAGATAGTACACAACTGCTGACCAAGTACAAATCGAAAGTGCGCTCCGCTATAGAATTTGGCAGCAACCTCTGGTCGGGAGCCGCAATATATCTGAAAAAAAAACCCTTGACTCTGCAGAAACGTGTCGCTTCTATGAATCGTTCTTGTGTTCAACAGCTCGGATGTGAAATGACTTGCCGACCTCTGTGTTTCCTCCCTCCTATAACAAGCTCGTTCTGTTATTTTTTTCGGTATCATACTTCGATTTCTTACGAACTATGAATATCATTTTCAATGGGACGTTTGAGGTATTGTAGAAAAGTCAATAGATGCCCCAAATAAATTAAAATCATATAGATATATCCGAGACACTATCTAATGATTACAAATATATTCGGAGTAGAATCTTGTAGTCATAAAACGGTAGCAGCCAAAATATATGGGAATTAATTGAAAACGATATTAACAGTTCATAAGAAATCGAGGTGTGACACAGATAAAAATGACAGGACAGATTGGGGTAGCCGTAGCTCGGTAGATTAGAGAGAAGGATCCGGGATAGACCATCAGGTCCTGGGTTCGAGTCCCAACTGCTACCGTTACCTTTTTCTCTTCTCCGTCTTTTTTTTGATGTTTCATGTTTCGTTCTAAGAGTTATTAATAATAATAATCTTAAATGATTAAAAAGATATTTTATAAACAATTTTTTTTCTAATTTGTTTGAGGATTACATAAGGACCATTACCATATAATTTGTTTCGTTCAATAAGTTGTAATGCGAAGCAAAAAATCATTCTTTATGACTAAATTCCAATTCCAAATTAGTTTAGCACATATTATTGTAGAATTTATATATTACTAGATTTACGACCCGGCTTCGTCCGAGATTTAAGCATTTTTTTGCAATGACCTTTTTTCTTACTTTTTTTTGTTTTTGTTTTACATGTATTCATGTAAAACAATACACAAGAGTCCCAACTGCTCCCAACCGTCTGGAGCCAGTAAGACTATGGCATCCGCAATTGGGGAATGTTGTGAGGCTGAAGGTATTGGGGATGGGAATGAGAAGGGGAAGAGGAAGGTGGGGAAATACCTGGCTATTCTGATCTGGGCACGAAACACGGCTAAAAGCCATTTAAAGCAACGTTTCAATTCTGAATGGTAGTCTTTCACCAGGACGATACTGAGAGTATCTTCCACTCTGAGAATTTAAAATATGGAACTCATGAACGAAATAACCCTGCCAGCTGAAAATAGTGCCACATACCTATAACTTCACACAGAAAAATGTGCAAATTTCGTGACGTCAGATTTCACAATTCGATATTTTTTCTGCTTCGGGCAAACTTAATGACTTGATGAATGACAAATCATTAAGGTAACGCTCATAGTTATCGTCCTCTATAGTTCAAACACCATGACTTTGGACATATTTAAATTCATCATTGTTCATCCTAGACACGAGAGACTGTAGATCTTCCATACTATCATAAATGAGCACAACATCATCAGCGCACAACAGGCAATATACTTTCAGATTGTTCACCTTCGCACCCAAGCCCAATTCTTAAAATTTTGCATTCAAGTATATACTACATGGCAAATATTGTGTAGGCATCTTTTAAAAGATAATAACAGTATTTTTGGCGTTTTTTTATTAGTATTGATTGTAATTATGTCATTTTCTCATTCAAATCTACAATTACAAATATTTTGACTTATGCAACCAACAAATAAGGTTATAACTACTAAATTTTATTTATTATTTTCATATTATTACGAATACTGAATTACTCAAGAACAGTATGAGTCCGTCTCAAGAGCCTTGGGGTAACCTCTTGTGCATATCACGGAATCAATTCCTGAGCAAAAAATACCCCGTTGAAAATCCATATTGTTTTACGTTTAATTATTTATACTTTTTATGTGATCTTGAATACGAATCCAAATCGTTTCCGGATGACGAAAATAAAATTACAAGATTGATTCTAATGTCAGGCAAAAACCAGACGGAATCAAGACACGCTTTTTGTTTTATTATAATATTATGTCGGTTGGAGATTTGTAATACTCCGGTATTATTTTTTTGTAATCACGTAACCAAAATTAAATCCAGTTTAAATATTACAAGATGAACTTAAGTTAACTAATAAATCATGACGCCATTTTCGCTCATGGGTATACAGAGTGAATAGATAGCCACATATCAATGTCTTGGCAGCCAGATTTACACACTCGATCGAAATGACAATCTAGTCTCCTTTAACGGGAGCAATCTTCCCAACGCTGGTGTAACTTTAAGTGACCAGCTCCACTGTTGAATTTGGTAGCCACTTCTGGTTTGGAACCCAAAATACCTGAAAAAAAACCATGACTGTACATAAACGGGTGGTCTATTTGATAGATTCCCCTATCTTATAAAACGGATTGCAATATATCGAGCACAGGCGTCAGATGGAAATGCTGTTCTTGTTCCGCCTGAACTTCAATGAAAGATGCTCTGAGGAACTACCGTCATTGATCCCTTTGGCACTGGTGCATAGTCGGGAAACACTCCAAATGCGCGCCCAACATATCTACACGGTTGGGATATTCATTCATTTCTCTCCCCAAAAAGATCCTCCGCACAGCATCCTCAAAGATGACATAGGCCCTGAGGGAAAATTATATTAAAAAAACGCTAACTTAAACATAATAGTCGTCATTCCAACTCAAGACATAATCCAACTTAAGTATTTGATTGACTTGATTGTGTTGTGTCTTCCACAGGCATTCCCGACTTCATCTATTCACTTGCGCTTCATATATTATCCTGGCATTCGGTTCTCAGTCCAACAACTCTTCACATCCAAATCATCCAAACGTACTTGTCTCAAATTTCTTTACTTTTATCTTCTCTAAATTAGTGTAACATATTTTAACCTGCTTTTTTTCTTCGATTAGTTTTTTGGCGAAGATTAAATTATCTCTTTCCTGAAATGGAACTTTCCAACTTCTCTCAACATCACATTATTCCCCTAATTGGGAATGCCATAGTTCCACATGCTTTGCTCAGTTGAAACACTTATACATCATCACATTAAAAATGCGTTTATAGAGAAGATCCATTCTCTCTCTCAAAATTATCACACACCGTTTTACCTGAATATTAAATTATTCTAATTTGTTACAATTACCATAAATACTAATTGCCAAAACAAAGAATCCTTCAAAATACCCATTTTTACTGAACGACAATATTCAACTGACCTTCGGAATAATCTGAATAAATATAGGACTAGTTATTAGGCAACTTGTATAAAACCCAGGAAACGGTTTTATCGACACAAAAACGATAACTGTACCGTTTCCGATAACTGCTTCCTACATTCGTTCCTCCATTTACCTGTGACAGTTATCAATAACTAGTTGTTAACCGTGAAAAATAACCTCACTTGCCAAGATGAAAATTGTTTATTTTAGACATACATACATAAATTTGTATTAAATCACTTCATAATTTCTTCAAATGTTTGGTAACTTTGTGGCATCATTATTAATTATATAAATTAAAAATATACTTTGTATTTACCACTTTACTTAAAATATATAAATATTTCTACATGTTTCGATAGCAATGCTATCATCTTCAGGAATAAATGAATACTAAAAATAATTTCAAGTATAGAAAAATGATAAAAAATTTAAAACAATAATTTAAGAATATACAAAATATGAGCATAAACAAAAATGAATTAAAGTAGGTAAGTAACAGATTAAAAATGTTAATGACAAAATAATTATAAAACATTGAATAATACATTTAAATTAGAAATATAAATAAAAAATTATCATTATTAATATTAATATGAAAATAAATTTAAGAGATAGCTATTTTTAAAAAATATTTGATTATTTGTTAAATTTAATTCGCTATTAACACTTTTTCTTATTTCTAAAATTTCAAATTTATCTAATTGTAAACCAGTTGTATTTGTATGTAAAACTTTTAAACCTTTATTTATATCAAACGAATGATTGGTTTCTAAAATATGATTTGCAAATTCAGAATAGTTGTTATTATTTAAACATCTTAGGTGTTCCTTAACCCTAATACTGAAATTTCTACAAGTCTTTCCGATGTAAAAATAATAAATTAAAAAAATACATTTTAAATAACAAAGATAAAGATAATATTTTGAATAAATCAGGAGTATATAAATTGATTTGTAATGATTGCAACTATCTGAAAAATTGATATCTGAAAAAAACATTGTACATTTTATAAATGACTTTTTTTACAAATAATTTATTGTTTAAGCGCCCTTGAAGCAAAAAAACACAAAAGAAGACATCATGAAAATGTATTAACACTTCGATAAAAATAACTTCATTGCTGGCTTCCCGTAAAGAAGCAAACTTACATAACGAATTTTAATGCAGGAAGATTTTAACATATTTTTTAAAGTATCTTTTTTTAAACATGATATTAGAAAGACGCAATAAGAAATTCCAGTAAAAAAATAATGGCTTTAAAAATATGCATTCATGCAGATCAGCTAACGATTCTGATTATATAACTACTGTTATATATAATTATACGTTGAATTTATAAATTGTCATTTAAAAGTGAATTAAAAATCATTCCATCAAAACACCTTGTTATGTTGGTATCATTGCATTTGGAATATCTGACGTCACGTGCGCATTCTGTTTCTGGATTAGTGTGAAAAAAAATATTTTTCACTTTTGATTTGTATTTTTTATATGTATTTTTTAGTTTTGGCGAAATATTAACTTAATTTGGGTGACTTTAAGCTCTATAATTGTTGTTCAATATAAAAAAAAACTATTATTAGTGAAATAAATTAGAGTATTCACGAGCAAACCAATTATCAATACCTTTATTATGATATTATTAATGCTCAATACTATTATTATTCTTCCAGTTAAAGTTCCTAAAAAGGTACATAATTTTATTACTTATGTTTAGTTATGGTTTAACATGAATAGAATATAAAATTATGTAAGGTAAAGCTTATTCTTGTTTTGACATTTGACATTCTAACCTCAAAACTGATCAAAACCGACCGGCCATAGATTTGGAACGTTTTGGCGGACTTTGAAAAATTGAAACGTTTAAAATTATTTTAACTATGAAAACTTTAGAAAAAAAAACAAATATACTGGTATTTAAGTTGGAACGTTATTATTGATAAAAAAAATTTGGACTGTAGTTCCTTATTGAATACCTGCTTATAAAAGGGTTTTCGATATTTGAAACTGTTTGAAGTAAGGGAAAATTGTATACCTACTTGAAAAGGGTTTTCGATATTTGAAACTGTTTGAAGTAAGGGAAAATTGTATACCTACTTGAAAAGGGTTTTCGATATTTGAAACTGTTTGAAGTAAGGGAAAATTGTATACCTACTTGAAAAGGGTTTTCGATATTTGAAACTGTTTGAAGTAAGGGAAAATTGTATACCTACTTGAAAAGGGTTTTCGATATTTGAAATTGAGTAAGGAAAAATTGAACCGCAACAATTCACTCGGTTTATTTCTTCGGAATTCAAAATTATAAATACCTAAGTTTAGATATTTTTCTATTACGTACATATTTCCACCATAGTGGAGGGATGATACCAACAGCGATGTATGGCAGTGAGGCATGGAACTGGCAGGGCAAGGAAGAAAGTAAACTGAGTGAAGCCGGGGACGTCCGAGAAAGACATGGCACGTTCGAGTGAATCAATTGAGTCGGGCCATGTCAGAAGTCGGAATAATAGAAAAGAATTTATGAGACGGTGTATGAATGTGCATGAAGCAAGAAGCGTATGTCAAGATCGAGTTATTTGGCGGTCCGTGCTCTCTGCATATCTCTGCGGGTAAACGACATGATCGCTAGTTAGTACATATTAATTATTATACACGGTGTCCCGAAACTCATAGTACAAGCGGGTAAGTTGAAAATCTACATCACAATTGGAGTCGACTTTGCGGTTTCGTTTTCGAGTAATTTGTGTGAGAAGTTGGAAATTTTTGTTATCAAATTCAAAATATTCGATCGTTACAGTGTTACTATCAGCTGTCTACCGCATTTAAAAATACGTCAAAGCGTAATCTCGGCTCCAATAGTTTTTTTAACCCATTAGTTGCAGTTGGGTACCATCATTCTTCACTATCCAGAATCTCGAGACTTGTTAACTCAAGCCAGGGCCTTGAAATATTAGGTATTGGTCTAAACGTTTTTGTCAGGCCTTACAAAAAATATAGTTCGAGGATTATCATTTAGGATGTCTAAAATCATGGACCGTACCAGAACCTTATTCTTTGACTTGAATGTTCTCTCAAATGTATATTTTTTAGCAATTTTTGTCATTTGCTTCATTCATGTATTATGTATTTACCGTTATTTTTCTGTAGCTCTTGTTTATCTGATTTAGTGTTGTGTATTTTGTGTTATTGGATAATGGTCCGTCAAAAAAAGAAATTATGAAAAAGGGAGAAAATCGAAATGCTCAGATCGAAAAAAAAGGTTTTTGGTTACCCCGTGTGATGCAGATTCACCAATTTATACGTAACATATATTTTTTTAAATTTATAAAATTTAGCTTAAAATCAACCCTTACCCTCAAAAATACAAGCGAAGTTCCTGCTACGAATTGTAGCCCCCCACCAATCGCCCCACTATAGCGTGTCAAAAGCAGGCACTAAGTGCGTAAAATGACATATTCAAATGTCGACGGTATTCTACACACAAAATGTACATGTGTGCACAATGCGCATTCAAGGGAAGACTCGTTCGTGTTACTGTCGCAAAAGGTCGTGCCTATCGGTGAAAATTACAAATGTAGGAAGCAGCGCCAACTTTACTAACGAAATAATTATCACATATTTTTTTTAATCATTGAAGAAGATAATATTAACACATCCCAAATGAAACACGAATCCGACAAAACGACAGAAAAATAAAAAAGTCTATCCGGGACAACCGCATTACCGACTAAGCTAAAGCCAGGTAATCCCAACAAACTTCGACTGAAGCCAGCAGTTTAGCCATTCTTAGCAAAAACTTACCTCGCCCATTGTAAGTTTAAAAAAAAAATCAATTAATTCATCGTTTTTCCTACTGCCTACCCTGAAAAAGAACTCTGTGCACGCCACTGACCACTAGTTTCCGGACACTGCGCATAGTTGACATGGAATAACATAGGAAATTAAAAGAGTTAAAAAATATTGATGAACTGCTATTAGCCTGGGAAGGTTAGCCCTTGTCACGGTGGCCGGAAACGTGAAAACTTGGTTACTTCACCGTCCCGGAAGTGAATTGACAGGAAGTCTCGGGAAACCTTAACTTTGGCCATTGAAAAGTGCGAACTAAGCAGCTACAGCGACCCGACATGTCGTCACGGCCGAAACATTAATTTTCCCGGAAAATCCCCGAAATTAAATCTACGATGTCGAATTTAGCAGTGAAAAATCACCTAGGAAGTTTGCCAAGTTAATGCTAGACTGCTACTCTTTTGTGGGTTACATGTTGCCACCGAAGAGATAAGCCGATAGAAGTGTGACTTGTCTGTGTGCGTAAAGAAAGCTAATATTTTCCCCAATTCTATTGAAATAGATTAAACATGTTATAATAACGAAATTCCACCTTGAACGCATTAGCAATTTCATTGGCCTGTTAGGGCCCTAGCAGTATGAAGGTTATTTGAAAAATAGGGATATCACTTTTCCTTCAAATCAGTACCTACTTAAAGGACACTCTTCTTGCAATTCTCTATTCAGTAACATACGTACATGCTTTTTATTATTTATTTATTTATAGTGGGTTTAATCCAATTATAAAAACTCAGTTTATCGGCAAAAAGGACATAAAATTACAGATTATCAGACAAAAGACACACAAAACATAAAATTACAAAAATACACTCAATGATACATACTACAATATACGAAAAAAGAGACACAAATAGAGACATAAGTGATACATAACATAATTAGCTCAATCATTGTTACATATAAATTAATTTAAAAAAATTGTTTTGTATTCACCACTTTATTAATATACACAGATATCAACACGTTTCACTATGCAGTATTCTATATATTCCTAATGAAGAAAGCATTTGCTTTTGATACATGTTGATAACTGTGTATATTAATAAAGTGGTGAATACAAAGTGGCTTTTAATTAATTTATTAATAATGACGCCACAAAGCGAATCTTTTGAAGACATTATTGTTACATATTTTTGAGTAATAATATCAGGACATTTTTTCTAAAACTGTATAAGTTATCGACAAAAATGTCTACATTAGCACACTCTATCTTATTTAAGAGTCGACATATTTGAGATAGAGACTAAAGTAGACAATATTATTTCTGAATATATTCATGTGGAATGTGCTATGGAGTCTTAAATAAAATAAATTAGGTACATTTATGCCAATACTGCTAAGTAGTGTCGAGGTGACAGTGAATTAGTTTGTATAAACGTATTAAATCAGTAATTTTCCTTCTAATTTTAAGTGAATTAATGCTGAACTATTCAAGACGTATGTTGTGTGATCTAAGATGGTCGTGTAAACCACATTTAAAAGATAACGTTATTAGCATTTTTTTTTTGAACGAGTTCAACAATGTTTTCATATTATTTGTAATAATAAGGATTCCTAATAGAACCTCCGTATTCCAGTTAAGAGGTATAGATTTATTTTATTTGTTCCATTACGTGAGATGCGTGAATTCCATATAGGCATATAAGCACTGAGTACCCTACCTTATTCACAATATAAATTTACTAAAATTATTGCAAGTAATAAATCTACGCTTTCAAAAATACGTGCCAATGTACATTCCAGTTACTTATTGCGGCGTCGCACGCGCCCCACCTTGCGATAACGTGTCAAAAGCAGTAACCAAGTATGCCAAATGACGCATACATAATATTCTAAATTTGGTTGTATTTTACACAATAAATGTAAATATGTGTGCAATGCGCATTAAGGGAAGACTCGTTTGTGTTGCTGTCGAAAAAGACCGTGCCTTTCGGTACAAATCAAAAATATTGCAATTGATGCCATCTCGGCCATTGACGGCCTCCATGGTCGAGGGGTAAAGCTCTCGACTACGAATCCGAAGGTCGCCGGTTCAAATCCCGGCGTACTCAAGTAAATTTTATTTAATTAATTTGTGTCGTTTCACAATTAATTCATTTAAAAATAATAGTGTATTTGCGCACGTTCCAGAGTGGAAGATACTCTCAGTATCGCCCTGGTGAAAGACCACCATTCAGAATTGAAGCGTTGCTTGAAATGGCTTTAAGCCGTGTTTGGTGATCGGATCTGAATAGCCAGGTATTTCCCTATTTATCTACCTTCCTCTTCCCCTTCTTCTTCCCCTCCCCAATACCTTCTGCCTCACAACATTCCCCAATTGGGAATGCAATAGTCTCAATGGCTCCAGACGGTTGGGAGCAGTTGGGACTCTTGTGCGGTATTCATATAAAAAAAATAAAAAAAATCTGTTGGGGTACCTCTATTTATCAGCACAATTTTACATCACATTATGTTAGCTTTATTTCACGCACTTGTGAGCTTAAAAAGGGAAAAATTGTGTGTCCAGTAATTGACTTGAAATATGCATAAATGATGTGTTTATTTGGATATTTGATATAGCTTAAGCAATCTCAACCAATATCGGCTTGAGCCAGCAGCTTAACTATTCTTAACAAAAACTTGTACGTATCATGTTCTTTTTTATTACCTTAAAACCTTTCTTTCTGTCTGAACATAAAATCATTTAAATATGTTAATATTTAAATGCGGCGTTAAGAGTTAAAAAATAAATAAACAATATTTTACATAAATATTGGAAGAGCGTGTACAAAAACCGAGTTGTTTGGCAGTCTGTCATATTTGCACACACCTGCGGAAAACCGCGCGATGGGTATTTATTTAGTTGTCTGAATATATATTTTTTTCTGAATCGTTGCTATTAGGATACGAATCAATACATCAACTGTCATTTTATATATTTTCATAATCTACATGGAAAACTCTCGTAAAATAAGTTGTCTAAATCGTTTTTCAATGTCTTTCTATTTTAATTTTGACGTAAGTACATTACATGTATCTTGTCTGTCAATCGGCGCTAATTTTGAACAAGGACGGTGGTGCTTTATTCGTTTAAAAGCTTTTTTTTATTTTAATGAGCTAACTAAAATGATATAATAATAGCAAAAATAAGTGGCCCGTCCTTGCTTTGAAAAAACAGATGTTAACATCTTACGTAATTATATTATACTAAGTGCTGAAGAATAATATTGCGAAAAAACTAGACGGCAATGATGATGTTTCAAAATCAGGAAACTTGTTTTGTTTTTTTTTAACCTATATTGAAATGAGATTGGCTAGCAGCGAAATAATACCTTTTTTTTTTCAATCCCCAAACACCCTTTGTGCAAGTTTTGGATATTAATTTCTATGCCGCTGTCTGTAGCCTGCAGGTTAGAATTACCTGCCACGTCAAATATTCAAATAACCCCTACATGTATGCATATAAAAAGCAAATTACTGAATATATAAATTTTCCACATTTTTTCCGCTGTACATATAGACAATATTTTGAAAGAAAGCCAACTTGATATTATCATTATTTCGTTGGTAAATGTGTTCTATTTAATAGATGCACCAACAGATGGCACTGATTGCTACATTTGGTGGCATTGCCAAGAAGCACTGCTTTTTAGACACGAAGTAGTCAACTCTTTCTGCGCGTTGCGCACACGTGTACATTTGAATGTATGGAATAAATTCAACATTTGAATAATTAATATTTCTATTTTTGAAACTGACAACACATAGTTGAATAATAAGTTCTTGCCTTTGACACGTTATAGTGGGTGCGGACGGTGTTGCGCGTGCTGCGCTGCGTTTCGTGATTGATGATAATGAAGACACAATTTGTGAAGCGGTGATTAGGTTTATTTACGTCAAAAGATCACCAAGGGAGACTCCATCCATATAGCCGTGGCAGTAATGATGGTATTCTTGGATTGGCGTACTCGCACCATAAGCTTCCCATGCCGTGGCGGAGAAGTGCCCTGAAAGAGTGCACTCGTCCTTCCGGGAACTTTTCTATAGCGCTGCCGTATCTTTTATAATGAGTACTCCGAAGCAACTTTTCATAAAAGATACTGAATTATTATAAGGGAAATGTATTCGATATATTTGAAAGAAAGATTCTAAGTATAAGCTTTGGAATAGGGCAAGAAAATGAATGGGCCTGCGTGGTGGGCCGGATAAGGAGAGGCCGGTATAAGGACACCCTTTGACCTCTCCAGCCGGACTCTCTTGACCCATCGCCTTACACTGCAGTGGAAGGGGTGGATTCATACGTCCATCACTCCTGGACACACTGACCCCCAGCTTTCTACCCACCCCTTCATACCATTTTCCTTCCCAGAACTTCCCCTCCTTCCTTTCCCTAAAAAAATCCTTCACAAAAATTACAAAAAAACCGACGAAATCGTTAATTTCTCCCACTACCATAATTATCAACGGAAAATGCTGCTTGTGTAATGATGGAGAATTTTTCCGTTATCCCATCTCGTTCCTCCTCCTATTTTCCTTAGACTCTCAGCCCTCCCAGATTTAGAAATTTCATTCAATAGCATCATTCCTCTTGTCATTCTAGAACATTTGTTATAACGTGCGGTATCTTGAATAAGTTGTGGCGACGACTAAGGCTGAAATTAAATATGAAATCAAGGCGTGTTATTTTACTATGTGGTTCCAAACTTACGAGCATCATTATAGTCGGAGTAGATTTTGCATGAAGTGTGACATGATGGACCTATCATAATTTTCTCCTCGTAATGAACAGACTTTATACAAGATAATGAACGTACTTGTACTATATTTAAACCCAGTTTCGGCCGAAGGTTGGGCAACTCAAATATAAACGGGTGTATTCATATGAAAACTCGGGTACCAACTAGTTACTTGAGACGGTGCACTTCTTCCGTACCTATTATATCCATCATAATATAACATAATGTACAACAATTTTTTTTTCATCACTGAATTTTCCGGTTTTTTCATTATCCACATTTATCGTAACAGGATTCTTGTATTCCAGATTTTTTGTTATCCAAATTTATCGTAACGGGATTTTTCTATTCCAGATTTTTCGTTAGCCAAATTTATCGTAACAGGATTTTTCTATTCCAGCTTTTTCGTTATCCAAATTTATCGTATCAGGATTTTTCTATTACAGATTTTTCGTCATCCAGATTTTTCGTATTTTTCTGTATCTGAATCATGGAAAAAAAACCTACTTGCGTACCAAAAAATGCGGTTAGGGACACAATTTAATTAAATATAACTTTTTATTGACGGACAGGATTCAATTAGACAAAATACATGAATGAAGCAATGACAAAAATATGCATTTGATAGAAAATTCAAGTCAAAGTCTGAACAAGGTTTTGGGAAGTTGAAATAATAATCCGTGATTTTAGACATTATAAATGATAAACTTCGAGGAAGCATTACAAAAATCATTTAGACTGGTACCAAAAATTTCAAGGCCTTGGCTTGAGTTAACAAGTCTCGTAATTCTGGACATTGGAGGATGATACCCATAATTAGTAGAGTGTTTATTGAGGAAAAGCAATTCATTAATTCGGTTATTTCTTCAAATGATTTAAAATAACTTTGTGGAATCATATTTATTAATTTAATCATTATTACTTTATTTAAAAACACTATATTTAATGTGAAAATATCTACATGTTTCAGGAGCAAAGATCCCCTCATCACAATAAACAATTTACCCACTAAAAATGTTTTGAAAGCGTATACTTGTCATTATTTTTAGTGGCTAAATTGTTTATCCTGAAACACATAAATTATAGTGGTTTTAAATTAATTTAATTATTTCTGCGTCTGCGGCAAGGAATGTTGAACTGCTTGCGTTGCAACAGAGAAGGTGAGTCAATAATACAATTAATTATTTAGAAAATGCATATATTTCATGGATAACGAGAATTCCTCCAACGATATATATATAAGCACAGAGTGTTGATTATTCAATGATGGAGGACTTAGCTAGCAGACCGACGCTATTGTTCATTCGACTATTAACCGGTCAATCAGGTTACGCATTCCACCTTCATCTGTTTAAGCAAAATTGGCACACAGTTATTGAATCAATCACGTAATCATAATATGTACATTTATTTCCATTAGAAGACAGAGTGCCAGTAAATTAAGCTGAGAACTGTACAATTTAGACAAGAAATTAAGTTAATAGTGATCTGTACTTACGTCACAAGTCTCCATCTCGATCTGTCTTCATCAAACGTCGGTTGAAATGCTAAATGAACCGCAGCATCTCGAGTATATTTACATCTTTGGAGATGAATTCTCTGGCACTGCTGCCATCTGGCGAGACGCCAGCTCAACACGCCGAGACTGTCACCAGAGATCCAAAAAAACGTTTTTATTCCACGGAAAATTTTAAGCATCAAACACCACCTGTGGAGACCTAAATTTATTATAATTCGTTTTAGTAGCTATAATAAACAATTTGAATGAAAGTGAGCTCTTTGCTGTCTTTGGACCCGGGAGTTGTAATTCTTCAGTTTTGGATTAAGTTTTGTCTTTTTTTCACATCTAATTATATTGTAGCACGTTACAGAGTGGCAGATTCCCTCAATATTGCCCTGGTTGCTCTTAGTGATTGGATTTAAACAGCCAGATACGTCCCACTCTTCTCCTTTATTTTATTTCGATTTGGAAGGCGGGTATGGGTACCTCCGCCCCGGGAACCATCAATTGAATAACCAACACTCTGGTGACTTAGCAGGGGCGTCTAGATTGAGGTTTATCCAGGTCTTGGCGGCGTATTGGTCTGCCCTATATCTGCGTGGTGGGCCGGATCGGTGACCCCTGGACCTCTTCATCGAACTCATCACTCCTGGATACACTGACCCCAAATTTCTACCCACCCCTCATAACCTTTTCCTTTCCAAAATCCTCTTCTTTCTTTCCTTAAAAAGACCCTTCACACAGCATCCCCAAAGAGGAATATTATTTTCTGTTTTTTTTTTTATATGAATACCGCACGAGTCCCAACTGCTCCCAACCGTCTGGAGCCAGTGAGACTATGACATCCCCAATTGGGGAATAATGTGAGGCTGGAGGCATTGTGGATTGGAAGGAGAAGGGGAGAGGAACGTGGGCAAATACCTGGATATTCAGATCTGATCACCAAACACGGCTGAAAGCCATTTCAAGCAACGTTTCAATTCTGAATGGTGGTCTTTCACCAGGGCGATACCGAGAGTATCTTCCACTCTCGAACGTGATCAAATATAGTATATATTATTTTTAAATGAATTAATTGTGAAACAGCACAAATTAATTAAATAAAATTTATTATGATATATCTCTGTATGTTAATTTAGTTTATATGTGTAAGTTCCTGAGAAGGTTGAGAACCGAAACCGGTTGATAATGCATTAATATAAATAAAATAAAGTGGTTTAAAACAAAAAAAATCTGCTTGATGATTATTATTACGCATGACAGCTGTTACGCCTTCCGAGGGCATTATCAAACTGTGGTGAAGCCACTAAAAAACGATTTTTTTAATATAATTTCTATATGATGAAACTCATAAAATGTTTACATTTTTATTAGAAATGCTCTAATTAATTTCTGAGTAAATTGATGATTATTTTTAAGGTTATTTACTCTGTAAATTTTCCCTGCTAAGCTTTGTAGATTCTGATGTAGGTATACTTTTTTTCTCTTGTAAAACATTGTTATGTATTTCTATTGTATCTGTACGTTTCGAGCATGTACATTTATTTATGTTCCTATTTTTCTGTTGTTGATATAATTTTTGTTTGTGTTTATATTTTCATGAACAATAAGCCTCGAAAACTCTGTAAAACCTAATATAATGTAGGAATAACTAACAGTCCCATAATGAGTTGAATTGATAACTCATGGGAGTGCAACATCTTTGTGTATGTCTCATTTGAATTAAAAAAATAAATTAAAAACATCACAACTCTTAGGCAGGAAAATTAATTCACTCAGAAATTAATTAAGGCATTGGTAATAAAAATTAACACAATTTATAAGTTTCATTAAGGTACCTTTTACATAGAAATAATATAAAAACATCGTCTGAAAATGGCTTCACTACAGTTTGATAATGCCTTTGGGAGGATAAATGACTGTCAAGCGTCATAATACTTGCCTAACAGAACACCTTTCTTTAATAAATAAACCCATTTTTTAAATTGAATAATTAATAGATAATATATTTTTTTAAACAAAAACCATATTATTGTGTATGCATTATAATCTCGACCTCACTAAATGTCACTTGCTAAATAGCTGTTGTAAATAAATCTTTATAATGAGTAATCGTCCTTCTCACTTATTATACAACATAAACAACAAAACGAATTTTTACTTTTTATTTTTACATTAGCTGGTGTCACTGGTGTGTATCCGGCATTGCTCAGGAACTGACTAACCATCTCGCCGTTTCCCCGCAGGGGTAGGCAGAGAGGACGGACCGCCAAATAACTCGATCTTGGCATACACTTCTTGCTTCATTCACATTCATACAACGCCTCATACATTCTCTTCTGTTATTCCGACTTCTGACATGGCCCGACTCGAGTAATTTGATTCACTTGATCGTGCCATGTCTTCCTCGGGCGTCCCCGGCTTCTTCTTCCATTCACAATCGCGTCATATATTCTCCTTACACTCCTTTCTTCGTTCATTCGCTCTACATGCCCAAACCATCTAATCGTCCCTTTCTTAATCTTTGCTCACTAGGCTTACATCAGCCTTGCATTCTTTACGAATCTCTACATTTTTCACTCGATCATACATGGTTTTACCACACATTCGTCTCAGAGATCTCATTTCTACAGCATTCAGTCTACTTTCATCCTTCCTCTGCCAGTTCCATGCCTCACTGCCATACATCAAGGTTGGTATCAGCACTCCATTGTGGACTGCTAGCTTCGCTTCCTTGGACAACTTTTTGTTTGCGCCAACCGCGTTCAGTCCTCCGTTAATGGAGTTTCCTGCATTCACCCTTCTTTCAATATCCCTATCTGTCTTTCCATCTCTCGTAAACATACTTCCCAAATACACAAACTCATTGACCTGCTCCAAGTATTCATCATTCACAACTATATTGCATACTGTTTTCGTACTCTCTCTTTCAAACACCATGACTTTGGACTTATTTACATTCACCATTAGCTCATTCTTCATACGTACTTCGTTCATCCTAGATACGAGGGACTGTAGATCTTCTATACTGTTAGCAATCAGCACCGCATCATCAGCATACAAGAGACAACATACTTGCAGACTACTCATTTTAGCGGATTTTTTTTTTGTTTTTATTAAAATTATGAAGTTGTGATTTCTTGCTTGTCGTTTGGTTGATTGATTTGACAGCGAAAGTAATGCTTTGTGACGACTATTACTCTCTCTAAACAAAGAAACATTTGAAAATTTTATTTCATTCCAAATTTTATTTTTTTGAAACATATCTAAATAATAAAGTTTTTAAGTACGTACCTACTTGTGTATTGCTATTTTGAAAATATTGTACCCAAACAGATAATTTTCTTTTGAAAATGTAATCTGTGGCTAACCAGAGTGGAATATCTATGGACTTATCTCAACACAACATGACGGGTTCAATATTTTTCATACTAATTTTAAAACGTTATAGCAACAGTTTTACATGTTGCATTTGCATTCAAAATATTATCTATACCTTCCCGGCACTGATAACCACAAACTGTACTATTTTTAGCGAATCCGGTAGAGTAATTTTCGAGAAAATCGAGGACAGACAGATAAACATTCATTTTTTTTTTATTAAGAGATGAAGAAGATAGAGATATAGTTGAGATTATACGTAATACAATATTATCTGATGGTTTGAAATAATTGGCATTGCGCTGGTGCCAAAAAGCTTTGTAGCGGAAAATCGAAAAGCTTTGTGTCTTACCTCTTTGTTGGATGTCAAACTCATGAATAATTCTAACATTACGATATCTTTACATATATTATGCTTCCGACTTGCTCTCGTGGGAAATCAGGGGAAAATGCTATGGCAAATAAAAATGATTGAAATATTTTCTTTATCGATAATTTACAGATTGCATCATGCATGGGAATAAAGAGAGATGTGGTATTTGTTTTGTTTGTATTTTTGTAAGAAGAAAGTTTGTTTGTTGGATAGAATATTTTTAAAATCGAAAACACAAGTAGGTATCTACTTAAGTACTTAATTATTTAAAAACGTTTTGAAAAAAAAAAATGGAATGAAATTAAAATTTTAAATGAATGTTTGTCTGTCTGTCTTCCTGTCTGTGATTTTCTCGAAGATTACTTGACCGGCTTCGCTGAAAATAAAACAGTTTGTTTTTATTAGTACCAGGAAGGTTTATAGAGTAGTTAGAATGAAATCCAATATGTAAAACTGTTGCCATAACGTTTTAAAATTAGTGTGAAAAACATCGAGCCCGCCATGTTTTATTTAGGTTGGCCCATAGATATACCACTCTGGTTAGCCACAGATTACACATTCAAAAGATGAACGTTTGTTTGGGTAGAATATTTTAAAATTTTAAAACACAAGTAGGTGCCTACTAAGAAATTTATTATTTAAGAATATTATGAATAAATAATTTTTGGAATGAAATAAAAATTTCAAATGAATGTTTTTTTGTGTCTTTGTTTAGAGATAGTAAGGTCGTTGTCATATCAATTATGTCACCCAAACGACAAACAATAATTCACAACATCATAACTGTATTACAAAAAAAATATTCCTTTCAAGGCCGGGTACACATTAGCTAGTAAAAAATAAAATAAGAAATGAAAAAGGAAATGGCGTGGATGCGTGTCGACTGTCGCCGAACGACGACCAAACTGCACAGACTGTTGAAGCGGCGGAGCCAATGAAAGCCATGCGCTTGGTGTGGTGTATATGTGCTACTGGACGAGTAGCGCTAATCGACATTTTACTCATTGTTGGGGAAATACCCCCTAAATAACATAAATGAACAGTGGCGGTTCGTGGCTTATCTCATTGGGAGTTCAATCGAATATTAAAAAAAAAAAGAAAAAAAAAACCCACATATGTGAATCTAATGTTGGTTTTTTCCATAATACGGAACTCCATTAAAAAATAAAATTGCTGAAAAAATATATATCCGTATACATTTACTATACTTTTTGATTAAAGAAAAAGATCATTAGATTTTGGTGAGTATTTTGTCCTCAAATCCAAAATTAAGTTTTGTATGAAACAGGCCGCGCAGCCGTTCCTCGTAATTGTTAATTAATAATGTGAGTGCTATTTAATTGAATGAATTTAATGTGTTCGTTAGCTCTCTGAATTATTTTAAGGAATTACATTGTTTATCTTATATTGTATAACTTTATTAAATTAGGCATGCTTCAAAAAAAAAGATAATAATAAGATTTTTAAATTTATTATGGTTGTTGTGATTTTTAAAGGATAGTGGTATTTTGTTGTAGAGTTTATTACCATAGTGTAAGAATTTTTTTGTGGTTCCTTGTTGTATGTGTTTTTGACTCTGAAATCTAGTGTTTCTAATATGTTTCTAATAATGAAATGAAAAAAATAACTAGCTAAGACCCAGCGGTACCCTTCGAGAGAAAACTGAACATTGTTTGAAAAGGAGGCGTATTAATATGGAAGAGAAAGGGAGCGTGCAAATATAAACAATGCTAAGGGCGTAAGCGATCATTTTTAAAACATTTAATAAAATGCTACTTTTTTAGAACGAACCGAAAACCTCAAAATTAAAGAAACGCTGTAATTTTTTTTCATATCTGTATCATGTCAAATAACAGAATCACACGTGCTATTAATATTTTTCGGAGCATACTTTGCGTTTTTTTTCTATCGATAAAAATTCATATAATTACTTTTTCAAGTAAATATCTGAAGAGAGGTTATCTTAAAAAATAGCTTTTTTTTAAAGTGAGTAAAATCTTCAAGTTTTCTAGGGAATTTTGAAATATATACTGTTTGCGCCGGTTACAATTCAACTCGGTTAGCCTTATAGTTGATTTGCACAATAATATGCATCATTATAAAACCTACCCAATTGTCATCCATACCTAGTCCATCGACTTTACCCGCATCATTGTCCGTTATGATTTCGTTAACTACGCATTAATTCGCACCCGCAACCCGCTGCAATATTCGTATTGTGTTCGCCACCGTTGTGGTATTTTGTATAGTGTGATCCCGCTGCAGATGAATATCGTCTGTGTTTTTTTTACGCTGATTCATTATTTATGTACTCAAGTGCATCGACAGTCAAAGAACAGGCTTGTGAAGAAATAGGGATCAGGTTTAAGTCTTTGGATCACATCTTACCCTTCCTATTTCACCTCTGTGTATTTGAGCAAGTCTATTATAATTATTTTTATAAACAATAATTATTAGCCTGAAACACTCATCCAAATTGAAAAAACCTTCCGAGAAAAGATAAATGTCGCCGACAGGACTCGAACCTGCACCCTTCTGATTGCCGGTCAGATGCTCTACCGTTGAGCTACGTCGGCTTATCGCAAACCCGCCAAGTTAATCAATATATACTAGTGTTTCATTCAATAATTACTGTTCTTTATTATATTTCACCTGTAAACAACCAACTTTATTAGTATGAGAAAGGCTTGTAACGGCTAAATCCCTCAATAGATGGCGTCGAGACAAATTATGTATTATTTAAGTTGTGAGGACGATAATTCATGAACTAGCGCACCCATGTACGTACATAGAAATTCTGAATGCGGAGGCTTAAGTCGGGTTATTTAAAAAATAACATAATAGTCGATATGCATATTATGTAGGTTGGGTTAGGAAAATGTTGTTAAAGTTAACTATTATTCAACACTAATAAATAAATATCTTTATTTGTATTAGTTTCCTGACTGTCTCCAACAAATGTCTTGGGTGGGCCTAAAAAATATATGAACACGACAAGACAGCGTGATCTACTGAAAAAAAAAGTAAAAAATACCTATCATCGCTTACAATAAATTCAATTTATTCTGTCGTCTAATAATTTATCGACGTTTTTTCCTCGAAGTGTGAGACTACATCGAATTGCTCTCAAAGCTATCTGCCCACTCACACGGAGATTTGCCGTGCTTTGATGCTCTACTGCGAAGTAGTAGACATGTCGTCTGCGGGGAATAACCCAGATATTTTTTTTATAAGTGAATTTTATGTTGAATGATTGATGTGTCTGTACAAGTCGAATTATTATTATTATTATCAATGTATTGGGAGTTGAAACGTCTTGTGTGAATTGTCGACATCAGTTTTATTTAAAACAGTGAAAATGTAACTCCTACTTAATTTTCACTAGCTGATGTGTACCCGGCCTTGATCGGGAGTTTTTTTTTGTTTTTAATAAAGTTATGAAATTGTGAATTCTTGCTTGCCATTTGGGTGCCATAATTGATTTGACAGCGAAAGTTATGCCTTGTGACGACTATTTATCTAAAAAATGAAATAAAGAAACATTTATTTGAAGATTTTATTTTATTTCAAACATTTATTTTTTCAAAGCATATATAAATAAGAAAGTTCTTAAGTAGGTACCTACTTGTGTTTTCCACTTTGAAAATATTCTATCCAAAAAAACCTTCTACTTTTAAATATGTAATCTGTGGCTAACCAGAGTGGTATATCTATGGGCTAACCTCAATACGACTTTTTTTTTCTTTTTAACAGAAAGACAAATATTCCCTTGTTACGAATAACCTGACAGTATTTGAAAATCTCCATCTCTACCATCTCAGTAAGCGGAAGATGTTGCTTGTGTCGTAATGGAGGACTTAGCAAGCCGAGAAACTTTTTTATGTACAGTTACTCCATACAGGAGACTAACTAACTAACTAACTAACCATTACGCCTTTTCCCCGCAGGGGTAGGCAGAGAGGACGGACCGCCAAATAACTCGATCTTGGCATACACTTCTTGCTTCATTCACATTCATACATCGTCTCATACATTCTCTTCTATTATTCCACAAGAGACCCTGAACGAAATAATTTCCCTCAAGGCCTATATCATCTTTGGGGATGCTGTGTGGAAGGTCTTTTAGAGGATAGGAAGGAGTGAACTTGGGTCTTGAAGAGACCCATGTTGTAGGATGGAGGAAACACAGAGGCCGGCAGATCATTCCACAGCCGAGCTGTTGAACGCAGGAACGAGTCGTAAAAGCGACCCGTTCTCATGTGACAAATGTCGACCGTGTGCAAATGTTGGGCACGCATTTGGCGTGTTTCCCGACTATGCACCGGCGCCGAAGGGATCAATGACGCTAGTTCCATTAAAATACCGGTAAAACAAGGATAGCATTCCCACCTGACGTCTGTGCTCCAAAGATTGCAATCCACGACGCAAAGCACAACTCACGATGCCTGGATGAGACCCAAACGCGATGCCAACTCAGCCACTGACCGGTAAATAAAATACTTCTCATCCGTACTAGATATTTACTAAACCTTTAATTTAAAAAAAGATTATTCCGTTTGGATGGGTATTTTGGCCTCCAATCTAAAATTCAGTTTTGTATGAAACAGGCACCGCAGCCGTTCCCCTTAATTGTTCCTAAGCATACAAGCAAATATGGACAAAAAAAATTAGATCACATGATACTAGCTGTTTAAATATGTTACCATTGTTAATATATATATATGAAATATAAAAAAGAAGAAATCTGGAATACATTATTTGTAGTAAATTATTAGGAAATATTATTTTAATTATTTATATTTCATATATATATATATTATTATTTTATATACATATAAAAAAAACATCGGTAACAAACTTAAAACATAAATATTACGTAAGAATCACAATCAAAAATATTTCTACTAAAATATTTAAAAAAAATACAACTTATACACAAATAACAAGAATAAATCCTAAACACATGATCACCTCTTCCCGTAGCACCTCTTGCTGGATCAAAATACTACGGGAAGATGTGATTAAGTATATATATTTTGTAACTGTAAAATTAGTATAAGGTTTTGAATAACAAGGTCCCCTTAGTCAAACTACTAAAAAAGAGTTTATCGGGACTTTTTCCCTTGTATTTAGTTAAATACCTTAATGTTAATAAAAATAAAAATAAAAGTCCCATTCTTTCCTTACGATGAGACATTAATTATATTTTAAGATACAATTTTATTAATTTATTTATATCAGTTCCCCTGTACACGAACCAGTTTCAATAAAAAAAACATGTGTTTAAAATAAATAAAATGACATTTGTCATAGTCTCTTTACACGTGTATATATTAAAGTACCTTCCATATAAATCTTCGTGTTTTATGACCGCAATGGAAACTTGCCAAATACTAAAAACTTAATTCAGGATCTGCGATAACGGTTTTAAGTACGTTAAATGTGTGGATTTATGGATGTTTTAATATTGATTGAAAGGGAGGTTCAGCAAAAATTAATTTATTTTCATCTCTGTTTGTGATTTTGAATCCTCGTATGTAATTTTGTTGTCTACTTCAAGTATTTTGTAATAAATAAAATAAACCTTCCTCTTTCCCACCTCTCTCACTCTCTTCAGCCTCACAACATACACCAATTGGAGGTGTCATGGTCCAACTGTCTCCGGACGGTTCTGACTCTTGTGCTGCGTAAAGGTAAATTTGGAAAGTACCTGGCTATTTAGATCTTGGCCATCAAACATCATTTAAAAAAATATCTAAAAGTATCTACTGTTCTGGAACGTGTAGCATAAAACGATATGTATACTTTTAAAATTAAGTGAGAAATGACACAAATTAAATATATACATTTATTAGCACAAACCGGAAATTGAACCCACGACTCAGCCAAAGGTATTTATAAAGACCGTTGACAGGTGCTGTTAAGTGATTTGACACTGTCTCTAATTATTTTAATATCTCTGTGAATATACTAAACGAAGAGTTCATATTTGAGGTGTTCCTCAATACATTTATTTACTGCATTAAATATTTTTTTAAAAAGAAAGACAAATATTCCCTGGTTACGAATAACCTGACAATATTTGAAAATCTCCTACTACCATCACAGTAAGCGGAAGATGTTGCTTGTGTCGTAATGGAGGACTTAGCCAGCCGAGGAATTGAACTAACAACGCCTGGGTGAGACCCAAACGCGATGCCAACTCAGCCACTGACCGTGTTTTAATTAGTATAGTTTTTCCTTGTTTATAGCAGTAATACACAACATTTTACTTATGTTCATATGTACCGATAATAAAATGAATTTACATGAGTAATAGATGTAAACTTTTTTTTTCCAAATTAAAAGTTACAAATTTCTAATTGTGTACCCTGTACACTAAACCTTTTATATCGAAAAGATACATAAATGTAATGTGTAAACAAAATAGTAACACCGGTTCCATCCCAGAGGCATGCATTCCATATAGGCGCATAAGCACTGCCTTTAGTCGATCTATACTTTCTAAAAATAATAAAAACAAGTTCCAGATACGAATCGCAAAGCAGCGCACGCTCCACCGACCGCCCTATTATAACGTGTCAAGAGCAGAAACTAAGTATGCAAAATGACGCACATTTCATATTCGAATGTTGACTGTGTTCTTCGCAAAAAGTGTAAATGTGTACGCAATGCGTATTCAAGGGAAGACTCGTTTGTGTTAGTGTTGAAAAAGGCCTTTTTTTTCAAATATAGGGATCAGTGCCACCTGTTGGCACCTGTTGATTGGTACAACTTTACTGAAGAATTAATTTTCGTATTGGATTTCTTTCATGCATTGTGCGGTCGAAATAAACGCAAATATTTTATATATCCTAAATTGGCTTGTAATATGCATACGTGATATAGTTATTTGGATATTCAATGTGGCGGGTAATTCTACCCAACATAAGATATACCAAGAAGCTTAGCTCTTCTTGACGTAAATTTTTTGAAATTATTTAATTATTTATTTATTTATTGTATTATATACGCCCTCTATGGGCTTTTACATATATAGTTAGTTATAATAGTCATACAGGTGCAAAACACATCACGGTAGGTACATAGATAAAATAAAGAACAAATACAGGGATAACATAGTCTAAGTACCATTCTAAGTAATTAGCTACAGAGGCGAATATTCAAAACATACCTCACATTATGCTCTAGAAACATATATTAATAATTATTAAGGATGTATTTAATAATCGTCTGTATTTGTATTCCGAGCAGTTGAACATATCTACTATGTTTGAAAATGTATTACCTTCTGCGTGGAGTCTAGGTAGAAGAGAATATTTGAATGACTCAGTCCTGAAATTATTGTTACAATTGAATAAAACCTTAGACCGAGTAGTTCTAGTAGAAATATTAAATTTAATTAAGCTGTCTATATCAGGGCTGTCTGTAAAACTATTAGCAATTTTGAAAATAAAAGTTACGTCAGAAACAAGTCTGAGAGTTTTAATAATTTTAGTTATTTCATTAAGTAATTGTAATTTATAGTTTGAATAGGTAATCCGAGTTTATAGTACCAGGGGTGTTAGTTGAAGTTTGCCGGTTTTACTCATAGATGTCGCTAGAGATATGTATACATTTCTATGATTTGGCATCTATGTCATATTTTTTTATGGACATTAACCTTCAAAAATACACAAGTTACATTCTGCCAAAATAATAGTGTCATAGTTGGTTACCTCCGTGAATATGTCGAGTTTCGTTCCAAGTAAATCGCATTTGCGGCATTCGTTGCTTTTCTTATTTCATCAAAAGAAAAAAGCACTTGAAGCTCATCGGTTGCTGGTAGAAACTTATGGTGAACATGCTCCAGTGATTAGAACATGTGAGACATGGTTTCGTCAATTTAAAAGTGGAGATTTCGATTTAACAGACAATGAACATCCTGGTGCAACGAAAAGTTCGAAGACGAGGAATTGCAGGCGTTATTGGATGAAGACCCAACCCAATCGCAACAACAATTGGCCCAAACACTTAATGTGACCAGAGGAGCAATTTGCCAACGTTTAAAAGCCATGGGAAAGATCCAAAAGTATGGAAAATGGGTACCACACCAAATGAACGAGAGACAAATCGAAAAAACCGCCAAACCGCCTCATACAGCTAAAGTAGTGAAGAACACTCTCAAAGCATTGAATTGGGAAATATTATCGCACCCACCGTACTCTCCAGACCTTGCCCCGTCCGACTATCACCTTTTCGCATCGATGGGACACTCACTCGCAGAGCAGCGCTTCGCCAATTTTGAAAAAGTCGAAAAATGGCTCGTCGAATGGTTTGCCTCGAAAGAGAATTTTTTTTTTTGGAATGGTATACATGATTTGCCTCAAAGATGGGCAAAATGTATAGAATCCGATGGTCAACACTTGGAATAAAAAAAATTTGAGATTCCCTTGAGAATTAAGCGTTTTCTTTATTGAAAAAACCGGCAAACTTCAACTAACACCCCTAGAAATTTATATATAATATAATTTCTAGTGGCTAACCTATAAAGAACATGGCGGATTCAATGTTTTTCATACTAATTTTAAAACGTTATACACAGCAACAGTTTTACATATTGGATTTAATTCAAACTACTTTCTAAACCTTCCCGGCACTAATAAAAACAAACTGTGCCATTTTCAGCGAAACCAGTCCCGTGATCAATCGAGGACAAGCCAACAAACAAACATACATTGATTTTTAAATATATATACAGAATTGATAAGAGTAAGAAAAATAAATTTAGAATCGAAAACAATACCAAGATCATTAAATTCGTTGACAGACGAGGGAGCATGATGAGAGATGTAACTGTAGTTAATTAATTGTGTTGCGCTGTTTTAAAAGTCTGTGCACGCCACTGTTCCATCCAATCCTTGCCCCATGCGTGTGATACACTTGTGGCTAAAATCACGTTTTGACTCATTGTTTACAATCGTGACTGCACCAATCGGCAACACAAACCACGGGAATATTTACGACCCGAGCAATTTGTAATCCGGTAATAATATGTTGTGGATTCATTTCCTGGCACGGGTTCGTTTTAATGCAAATCTACCCAACCCAATCACAACATTAAATACATTGCCACTGATAATATTATATACGGCCTCCATGGTCGAGGGGCAAGGCTTTCGACTACGAATCCGAAGGTCGCGGGTTCAAATCCCGGCGTGCGCAAGTAATTTTTATTTAATTAATTTGTGTTGTTTCACAATTAATTAATTTCAAAATAATATATAGTATATTTATATATAAAATAATATATTTGCGCACGTTCCAGAGTGGAAGATACTCTCAGTATCGCCCTGGTGAAAGACCACCGTTCAGAATTGAAACGTTGCTTGAAATGGCTTTTAGCCGTGTTTGGTGACCAGACCTGAATAGCCAGGTATTTCCCCTTTTCCCCACCTTCCTCTTCCCCTTCTCTTTCCCCTCCCCAATACAATACCTTCAGCCTCACAACATTCCCTAATTGGGAATGCCATAGTCTCACTGGCTCCAGACGGTTGGGAGCAGTTTGGGACTCTTGTGCGGTATTCATATAAAAAAAATAAAAAAAATTCCGCATGTCTTGTTAACTTCGTGGAAGCGTGAAATATCTCAAGATCGTGTATGGCGTTTTCTGGTCGTGTAATAAAACTAAGTGACTAATCCAGAGTGGTGGATACCCCCAGTATCGTCCTGGTGAATTATCACCATTTTGAATTGAAACCTTGCTTTAGCCGTGTTTGGTAACCCAACCTTTTTTCTATCTAATCTCCCTTCTTTCCCATTCCACGTAGCCCCACAATGGTTCCATGACAATTCGGCACAGAAATAAATACGTACACTTTTGAAAAGTGATCATTAAAAGTATGATAAAAAACTAACTCAAAAACCTAATCTTACCTAACCTAGTAAAACAAGTTTTTCTTTAATAATTTTTTTAAAACTGTACCGAATTCTCCGGTTACCCTCACAACACACCTCAATTGGGATGCCATAATCCCACTAGCTCCGGACTTCTTCTTCCATTCATTTTCGCGTCATACCCATATTCTCCTTCAATTTCTTTCTCCGTTCATCCACTCCACATGTCCAAACCATCTAATCGTCCCTTTCTTAATCTTGTTCACTACACTATCTTCTGACTTGCATTCTTTCTGGATCTCCACATTTAAAGCACGGTGAAATATGATTTTACCACACATAAGTACGCCTCAGGAAAATCATTTCTCCAGTATTCAGTCTTCTTTCATCCTTCCTCTGCCAGTCCCATGACTCACTGCCACACATCAGGGTTGGTATCATCACTCTATTGTGGTCTGATAGTCTCGCTTCTTTGGACCACTTTTTACCAGCGACTGTTTGAGTTATGTTCAACAAAAACATTATTCGAGAAAACATTAGAAGAATTACGTCAAGTTAAGTTATTTTCCCTGTTTTTTTTTTAATTATTTAAGATTGATGATGGTATATTTATTTTGATGAATATATTGGCTATAACCTCAGATCATAACATTCTATGAACTGAGGCTATTACGATTTGAAATATGAGTTTGTTGATTTAGCGCCAAAACGGCATATTCGTTTTTGTTTGGGAATATGGCGTTGTTGACGTCACGCCGGCCAACGTTGGATGTTTCTGGTGACAGCCGTCTTACCAGTCAGTAGCGTTTTCTACATCACAATGACGGTTGTAGACGGTTGTAGAACTATTTATGAATCTGCGATTTTAAGTCATTAAAAAAAACAATAATTATGAATGGGAATATTCAAAACACATACATCTTCTAGCCTTTGTTCTACTCGGGTCGGAGACCCATCGCATCGGCAAGGCGCCTTCTGGCGTCCCTGTCCTGTTCTACTTCAACGGCATCCTATAATCGGTCCAGCCTCTCTTCGCACAACCTATGGAGTTGCTTCTCCCATCTGTGTTTGCTGTGGCCCACTGGACGTCTCCCTCTGGAATATCACAATTATTTTCCGAGGAATTCGACCTTCTGGCATTCTTCATACGTGCCCAAGCCACCTCAGTTGCGACATTTCTATGAAGAGTAGCTGCAGTGGTTCGATGTTTAACTCCTCCCGAATCTTCGAGCTTTTATTCGATCCCATCTTGTAACTCCTGCAACTCTTCTCAAAAATCTCATCTCGACATCTCGGACCCTGGAACTTGTGGATATTAAAATTACATATTTTTAATACGGTGATCAGTAATCAGGAAAAGAAAGTACTTTGCAAAAATACCCCTTTATACTGTTAAAGTCTTGAAATAGTTATAATGATTTACGGGGAGGTAGTTAATGGTACAATAATAAATAACATGGCTTACGAAGCGGATAAGTCGTGTTTTGCAGAAGTTTCTGGTGTCTCGTGGCTTCCTTCCGTTGGCTTCCCACGCAGAGTTAATCTCAGAACTGAAGTAGCATTTCATTCAGCAACTCGACTCATTCACAGCTTCTGAATAATTTTCAACATCATTTTTCTTGTAATAATATTTTAGTTTACACGCTCATAACACTGGAATTTTTTTCCCATTTAGCATGATTTCGAAAACATACAACAATATTTTAAAACATTTTTGCACAGTTGACATTTTTCACATAATTGCAACATATCGGTGACTTGCCGACCTCTGTGTTTCCTTTCTGTAATATATGAAAATTATATTGAATTATATATAGACAATTTGTTGCAGAGACATTTTTTGTTGTATTTCGTGAATACGATCTATACTATTGATACACCTACTAAAATATGTTTTGCACCTGTGTCACAATTATAATTAAAAATGTATTTTTAACATAATATGTAAAAAGTTTACATTAAAAATTAAAGAAAATATGTTTCTTTTAAATCCGGGATCACTCTTTCCTTACTATTCCCTTATTTACTTTAATATTCCTAAAGATAACATGGGTTCTGAGAGAAGTCATTTCCCTCGGGCCTCCTGCGTGGAATTAACATTTAATAAAATGTAGTAGAATAATTTTTAGAATAAAACCCATGTTATCTTTAAAGAGAATATTTTAATAAAGTGAGTAGCTGAAAGCGAGCAGAAACTGAAAGCAAAAAGAAGCGAATAGAAATAACGAAAATCAACGCTCAATTTCCTTTATTCCTTCCCTTCCTAAATTCTAATATTGACTCATTAAGTTGCCATGTATACTGGTCGATTAAATTACAACTCTAACAAATCAGTGACCAGTCGCACCTGGACAGGAGTGCTCCTGGCTGGGATGGTACAATAGTATCGTACCGTATCGTAGGTTGAGGGTTCAACACGACCGTTCTTCCCAACATTTCGATTGATAAATCTGAGGCACCGATCAGTCATGTGTTTTGTTAAATATTAGCTTTGTTTGCCTGTTTCCAAGCATGTTTCATCCTAAGTTGTCTATATAATGCCTGCCCACTATAAAATAGTATCTGCCCCCCTTCATACACGATAATATTCAAGACCTCAAAGTAAAAACTTTCAATGTAAAATTAACATAGATGAGTTAATATTGTATTTATTATGAATACATATAATTTGTTTTTGTAAACAATAATTATTAGCCTGAAACACTCATCCAAATTGAAAAAACCTTCCGAGAAAAGATAAATGTCATAAATGTCAAAACATTTTTCACCAATAAAATGTAGACATAATTTGTCTCGACGCCTTCAATTGAGGGATTTAGCCGTTACAAGCCTTTCTCATACTAATAAAGTTGGTTGTTTACAGGTGAAATATAATAAAAACAGTAATTATTGAATGAAACACTAGTATATATTGATTAACTTGGCGGGTTTGCGATAAGCCGACGTAACTCAACGGTAGAGCATCTGACCGGCAATCAGAAGGGTGCAGGTTCGAGTCCTGTCGGCGACATTTATCTTTGCTCGGAAGGTTTTTTCAATTTGGATGAGTGTTTCAGGCTAATAATTATTGTTTATAAAAATAATTGTTACCCTTTGCGCTATGCACAAAAATCTTGTCTTAAAAACTTTAGTTTATCAATTAATACATATAATTTGTTTTAAAAGCTAAAATATAAACTAACATTTTATACTTCACAAACGCGTGTGTTAAAAATATGTTGAAAATAAAGTGTTGACTTTTGATAATGCCGCGAAGCGCAATGTTCCTTTCGTACATTTGACGTTTCTCGATGAGTGAAAACAAGACAAAACGTAGCTTAGCTAAAATGAATTGGGTTCTCTTCAGCTCTATTTAAAACATACAAAAAACATGTTTTGTTAATCGAAAACGCAAATATATATTTGTCATTCAATATTTGAATCGCGTAAAAAATATCGTAAACTGATAATGACATTTGACATTTTTGTGACGTTTGTTCACCCCGTTGACGCCTTTTATAACTGGTTTTCTGCTGAGGAGAACTTTAATCCACAAAAATCGATATCCTAAATTGGTAAATTTGATCGACAATTTCGTTGGGAAGAGCGTATTAGTGCATTTGAAAAGTGTTGAGGCGAAATTCCGGCTCAACCTTTACTCTGTTGGGTTGGTAATAACGGCCATTAGCGAAGATTAATACATGAAAAATGGCAAAACTATGTTATGATTTCAAACATTACGTTTCGTGTTGGTGCCACAGAATTGTGCGTTCGAGCAAAAATTTCTGGTTAGCGTAACTCGGTTTGTTAGGTGAATTCAGCAGTATATGTTTTTTTCTAATATTTCTAAGTAAATTAATTATAGACAATAAACAATCGCATTAGGATCGCATCATCAAATTTAATCATCTTCTTATGCCACTCAGATGCCTTGAAGAATTTCCAGAATCTGTATATATCACCCCAACACCTAGCCTCTAAATAGATCGCTTAAACCTGACGATGTAAAAAAACATGTCATTTGTTAGAAAAACACCGTTTGACAGCTTGATTATATCAGACCTAGCGGAAAATTTCGATCTATTGCGGAAAATGAGAAGAAAATCTACTCCCACATATGTTTTTTTTCAGTTTCTACTTCGCCACCTCCGAAAATAATTATTTGGGATATCGAATAGGTATTCCATTTTAAATTTCCAGAGTTCCTAAGAGACAGATCGGTGAGAAATAAAACATCTGGTGTTGTTTTGGCCGATTAGGGGACAGTGGGGTAATGGCGAACTGCGGGTAACTCCGGACGATCGAGTTCAAGAAGGTTCCAACTTTCACACCAATACCAACCGGGTGGTGACCGGCACACTTTTTAAAATAGATATGAAGTCATTAAAAATACGAATATAATAATAAAATCCCCCTAAAACTAATCTAACCTAACCGAAAACACCATTTTTACTACTTTAATAACTTTATATCACTTTAAAGGGTGCGCCGTTTCATAGTTGTGTTGAAACTCTACCATACCTAACCTAACCTAACCCAGACGGGCCATGCAAAAAGTCGCCTCGCTCGTCAGCATCGATCTGCATTTCATAAAGAGGAGTTGTGCACGTCGTTGAAGAACCGCTTTATATATTTATTCAAAATTGTTTTCAAAATGTTAAAATTTTCAAAGTTCTAAAATGGTGATATTTCAGTATTTAAAAAAAATTACTATTGTGATGTTATATTTTACAAACGTAAGTATGACTTACGTACATAATATATTTATACAGCGTGAAACTAAATCAAAATTTGTGGTTTGGATTTATTATTGGTGTGATTGTGATTTTTTGTATGAAACGTTGATGTTTGTCATTACCCCGTGTGCTTCGGGTAATGGCGAACGGCGAGCACATTGTTTTTCATTCAATTTTGTTTATTATTTTAGTGTTTGATTTTAACCAACATTTGATTTTGGCGTACTCTCCCCTACATATTTAAAAAAAAATATATATTTTATTTAATTTGTGAGATACGTTATTTTTTAAGAGCTCCCTCTGTCTGGAACAAGTGGGAATATGACATTGCGGATTCGGGGAATGTTATAATGCTGATGAATATGGGAAAATAAAAAAAAAATAAACTTTTCCATTTTTCGTCTTTTACAATGTTTTAAGTGGGTACATTCTCTTGCGTTGGTTAATCCATGTTATACTCCCTCCTACTTCTTGAGACAACGATTCAAACATCCCAACAGTGTCCATCAACGTGGTAGAAGTGTAATGAATGTATCAATGAATGTGTTTATTTATGTTTCAGTGATAGCGTGCCACAGTCAATCCCTGTTAATGTGGCTTATATCGGCCGGTTCATAGAAATACAGTACAAAGTCGCCGGGAGTACATTTCTGTTTATGAGATCCTTCCTCGCACTTTATACTTTAACGGAGCTAGAGTGTGAGTGTTAGTTCCTATCGCGTCTCGCGATTATCCGGATGGCTGAATCGGATGCCAAGTGTAGAGCGTTTGGAAAAGTAAATTAATATGAAATTAACTGTTGAATTTTCAATTAAATTATTATAATAAGATTTTGTTGTGATATTCATTTTCGTACTTAACAAATAATTAACTAATCATGCGTACCATTCTTCATTGTTCAGAATGTCAAGACTTGTAGACTCAAATCAATTTTTTTTTTTGTAAATCTAAATGATTATTAAGACTTAATTCTCGGACTTATCTTAATAACGTTTTAACTTGACATTATCTTCCTTGCGTACATTTTTTTTGTGCATATTTGTCGACGATTTGGGAGGGGGTATGGGTACCGCTGCCCCGGGAACCATTCATTGGATAACCAACACCTCTGCCATAGGTCACCCCAAGTGGTTCGCTAAGTTTTGTGACTTTGCAGGGGTGACCGGGTTCGTGGGGTGATGTTTTTCCGGGTCTTGGCGATGGGTGTGTATGCACACCAGCTGCGTAGTGGGCCGGATCTTCCGGAGGGAGACTCTTTGAGTTCTCCAGGCGGACTCTCTCGACCCATCATCGCCTTGCGCCGCAGCGGGAAGGATGGTTTCATACGTCCGTCATTCCTGGACGCACTGACCCCCCAAATTCCTTCCCACCCCTCATACCTTTTCCTTCCCAGAACTTAAAAAGAATTCCTAAAGATGGCGTAGGCCTGAGGGAGTTTATTATAGAGTTAATATAAAAAAAGCTGTATTCATATATACAGGGTGTTAAGAGACGTACTCGACTTACTTTAACCAGTGATTCCTGACCATATTTGAAATTTAAAAAAATGTGAATGAAATTTTTGTCTCCAGTGACATTTTTTGTAGTTCCTATATGCTCTCCTTTCGCTGTAATTTGTGTTTTTTTTTCTTTCTCTTGATGTTATATAGATAATGGACAATTTTCCGTAAAATAACGATATTGATTATTTTTACATTCCAACCAAAATTTTAGAATGGTGAACTCTGACGTGTTAAAATTTGAACAGCTTTTTCTGGAATTTGCAACATAATTTTCACGCTGACTTCCATTTCATTTTTGGGTAGCTATGAAAGATCCAATCAATTTGTCAATAAATAATTAATTTGATTTTTCAGTGTGGCGAGCAAAATTAGTATTGAAACTTACACACCCAGATATTTGTATTAAGAGGAACGGCTGCCGGTTTCTGCCTGTTTCATTCTAAACTTAATTTCTGTTTTGATGCCAAAATACTAACCTAAACTTAATGATATTTATTTTCATCAAAGGGTATAGCAAATATGTATTTTTTTAATTTACGAAATAAAGGCCGTTAAAGAAAACCATAGCAATTATTTGGGGACTTATAGTGATTTAAAAAAAAAGTTTTACCGTGTCGACTATGAAAATATAATCAAATAGAAAATAAATAAAAAAAATTGTTAAAATAATCATTACGATGAACTTACATTAAAAACGATCAATTTATGTTGGAATACAAATTTTCCGTACATAATTTAAAATATTCACCCGAAAAAAGATGTTTCATTTTTTTAAATCTATCTATTTCACATGCCAAATACGACAAATTAAAAAAAAAATCTGTAAACCAGCAAATAATTGCTAAAGTTCCCTCTAAAATCGTGAAAAAATTATTGCTTTAATGGACATAATTTAAAACAAAAGTAAACAAAATACTTATAATCTGTACTAGATCTTTACTATACCTTTAATTTTTTAAAAAAATATCAGTCAGTTTGGATGTTTATTTTGGCCTCAAATATAAAATTAAGTTTTGTATGAAACAGGCAGCGCAGTCGTTCCTCTTAATATTCGGTTCTTTTAGAAATGCAATATTGAAATCGTGTATTTTTAAAAGTTCAATTATTTTGCACTCTTAGAAAAACCAAAATATAAAATTATTCAGAATGTTTATGTTTTGAGCAAAGTCAATTCGAAACATCCTATTCTAGGGGTTGTTATAAAGAAGTTGAGAAGTTTACTCTACCGAGAAGTGTAAACCTGAAGTCTCTATTAACGTTAACTTTTGTAGCACTTAATACTTTTGATTACGGTAGGAGTTTAAATTAATTACAAAATAATAATTGCTTGTCGAGAACAGCAAACCAACTTTATGCAGTAAAATGGGTTCCATGACAAAACACAACTTTGAAAAAAAAAATAAGCCTAACCTTTACCCTGGGCTAAAACATTAATTTTTTTCAATAATAAACATAACGTCAGTTTTTTCGCGTGTCTCCAAATAGGTTGCTTTCCGTTTCTTTGCAAGGTCACCAGAATTGAGATAATCCCGAAGCCGAGAAAAGAAGACTATCGTAATGTTTCTTTCAACCGATCAATCGGGCTTCTCCTGGCGTTGTGCAAGATACTTGAGAAACCCTGTATCAAGAGAACAATTTTGTACGAAAGGGAAACTAAATTCAAACCAGTATAGATTTACGCAACAAAAAATTACATAAATTACATAAAACCGAAAACGAAAAAAGGCATTCGCACTTGTCTGATATCTTTGGATATTAAGGAAGCACTTGCTTTTTACAACTGGACAAAAAAGACTGGCTAGATGTTTGAAAGTATAGTAAAAACAATTTTTTGCTGGTGCCTCTGCACATAAACAATAAAACGAGGGTGTTATTCAAGGATCTGCGTGTGAACCTTTAAAACGAACTTTTAAATCATATCATTTTATTCAAGTGTTCTCATTCCAGCGTTTGCTGATGACGTTTTAGTCATAATAACGCAAAAGGTCCTAGCTGCCGTACAACAAATAATAAAAGATACTCTTTCAACAATTACGTATTAGTGAGATAATGTCAAATTACAATCATATGAAGAAAAACTAAAGCGCTCTTCACTACACAGAAGAAAACGCTGCCTCCAACTATTACAATGACTGACAAATTCGTTCTTTTCTCTAAGAATTGTAAAATTTTGGGGATCATCATAGACGAGAATTTAAAGTGGAACTAGCCCGTCGACATGGTATGTCAAAATGCTGCTAGCATAACTTGAATCTTGCTTTCATGCGAAACCTATTTGGAGTCCAATCTCGGAAACTTTAAGGATAATTTACACTGGACTAGTAGAATCAATCATGACACTTGCAGCAACCGTATGAGTACAGCTGCAAAACACGGAAAAATGTATGGAAAAAAACTCGACAGAGTTCAACGGGCATCGGAAATAGAATATGCAAAGCTTATCGCTCAACGTCCTTTACTTCCATATAGGAAATTTGCGGTTTGACTCCTATGGGCCAAAAACTGAAATAACTTTGGGCTATCAGAAAAACAAAATGAAGTAGAACTCTGCACCTTCTACCTGATAATTGGAAATACCGGGGAATCGTGAAGGTGGTTCTACTACCTCACCTGGAAAATGGAAGTTTCCCCAAAATATACAAAAGAAACTATTAGAAGAAAATGAAATAGGTATATAGTTAGAAGTAAAACTGGAGGACAAGTTGGTAGGGCCTACACTATTTTCAACACCAGTGAAGAAATAAGAGCAAAGAAACTACCTTTACTATAATGAAAACATTAGGGTGGGTTAGCAAACAGCAGCGACATTGGAATAAAATTAACGTTCTGACAGATTCGCGTGACACATTGGGGTGTGGGACAATCCAATGCTCATCTAAACTCTTGAAAGAAAAATGGTCTCCCCGCTAATGTACATGGATTCGTCGGCACAATGGACTTCATAGTAATGAAAAAGCCGACGTGTTAGCAAAAGACGCTTCACTAAAAGTCAGAACTCAAAAACTTTACTCAGATTTTCCATTGAACTATTCAATATTCAAAATAAAGGAGTCTATTCTTGAAGAATGGGACCAAAGATACAAAAAGTTTGACAAAGGAAAGGAAACTTCTCTATTTCTCAGGAGTATAAGGAGTTCGGAAGGAAGACAACTCCAACTTTTGAACTTACCCAAATTCTGAATTGAATACATTTTGATGCAAACAGCATCGATATATGCATAATGCAACATTAGTTTCTAACTAGGCAGGTGCCTGTTCTAAGAACAAAATGTTAATTTATAAAGATGAAAAAAGAAATAAAAGTCAATAGAAAACTAGTCTATGTCTGAAACTAAGAGTAAACGTAGAGGCGGTGCGAAAATAAAATGGTAGCTTGGGTACACTGCGTATAGAAAAGCAATCCATACAAATCGGTATTTACATGCTGAATCTAACACCATCCAGAACAGGAGAAGGACTAATGAGTACGTTGGTGATCCGAGAGACCAGAAAATGCGAAGAATCAAAAATCAGAACAGAGCTCATATATTTTTTTAAATTGATATAAATCAAATTTAATAATGTTATTATTAAGTTTAGCAAGTATTTTTAGTTTTTATTATTGTGACAGCTGTTTCTTCGTTCACGGCCATTTTTAAACTGCAGTTAATCCACATTTTGACCACTTATTTATATGATTTTATTTACTCCCACCCATTCTAATTTGAAATGGTTTTAAAAAAAACGATTTGTTATCGGTAAAACCGATTTAGTTAGAAAATAATTAAATTCTGAATTCTGTCAGGTTTTATAATGTGTTCCTCGTATTTAACTGATAATTTTTTCTTAATTGTTTTGTTTCAATATGTTATATTGTTTTGATAATGTTAACAACTTGGAAGCTGCGAATATATAATTTTCTTTACTTTATTAATTAATGTTATATTAGGATCATTCGTTCGTTTATTAAAGAGCTTACAATGCTAA